>CM024622.1:65094988-65124988 GCA_014182585.1 Eucalyptus coolabah | reverse complement strand
GCAAACGATCTAGAATCTCAAAGGTCACGTCTCAACAAACAATAATGGTGCGTACGATAATATTTTTATTCTCAAGAATAATTTTTATTCGAAATAATTTTTCTATTTTTATTCCCGAACGAATTTCTAAACATTTGAAGATATTTTGTAATTGCACAAAATTTTTATTCTCGGAACATAAACATATTTGGTACAACCCCAAATTTTTTTGCAACTTAAAATTTCTTTTAATTTATTAATAATTTTAAACATTTTTCTCTTTTCTTTTAACTTTTTGTCCTTCTTCTTTTCCTCTAGCCGGTCGTCGGCGAGATGCCTCGACCTTGCCTAGCCACCGCGAGGTTGGCATCGCTCGGCTGCGCGACGTCAACCTCGTGGTGGCTAGGCGAGGCTCAGCCGACCTCGCCCGGGGGCAAAATGAGGCTCCCGTGAGGTCGATTCGCCGGTCTTGTCCGGCTTATCGCCGGCCATCGCCAAGGCTGGCAATAGGCTAGAGTAGAAGAGGAAGAAGAGAAAAAGAAAGAAAAGAAAAGAGAAAATGCTTGTTTTTTTTTTATTTGTTCTTAGGAACAAAAAGACGATTTTTTTTTTTTTTTTTTGTATTTGTTCTTAAATTTAATGTAGGAGATTGGGTCTATGTAATGGTTGAAGTCAGTCAATTCTCTTTCCAATAAATTCGGTGAGATCGAATCACCTTGTTCATTTAACGGTTCTAAAGAACTTCTTTTGGATATATGATGTTGGATTTCTATTTGTGACGCGTTGCCGTATATCAAATAATGGAAGTCGCAAAATCATCCTCATTATTACCCGACATTTGGTTTTGGTCATGTAAAAATATTTCATTACAATATATTTCGCGAGTCGGTCTCCCTATGACAATAAATTTTTATTCAAAGTGGATGTATTATGCTCGATCAACACCATTTATCAACACGTGGTAATTATGCCTACGAGCTTCTAAACACAATTACACTTACAATCCTCGTGCTTTTAGGAATTTTCGAGTTTGATACCTATATTTTGTTCTAGCAATAATTTTAGTCCCCTTATCAATTTTATTTTTAAATATCCTCATAGCATTGATTATAACAATTTTCGGTACAATTTTTCATATTTTCATTTTATATGAAATTTCAATGATGCAAGCTATCATTTAAATACATTGTATATATGTGTATAGGTTTTATAATTAATATTAATAGCTTTGTTATTCACATCTGACCGCCTTTTCAAGATATATCACATATATAAATGCGAATCACGATAATTTTCACTATTCCACGAAGTACGAGCCTGAAAAAGTTTACAATCGTGATCGAATAATTTCACATGACCCAACGACTAAATTCACGTGACCAACCTCGAAAGATGAAGTGATGATATCTTTTGAAATACATAACGAATTTTTAGAGTCAGGTATCCATAAATTGGATCTTTTTCGGCCGAGGGCCGAGGTCGAGTCGCGTCAGCAAGTACGATGTGTGAAGAAATATGAAGTAGGTTCACGTCAAGCAGAAAGTGAAGTAGAGCACAGGAGTCCCAAAGCAACCTAAGAAAAAAGTCTGACAAAAGCCACCGGAAGGGGAAGAAAATTTGCTCATAGGGAGTAAAAGCACTGTTTAATACTGTTCATATACTGTTTGGCATCACATCAAAGTCCATAACGCCGCCAGGCGTTACATCAAACCAGCCTGCAAAGCATCGTGCAAAGTCTATAATGCCCCCAGGCATTACATCAAATCAGTCTGTAAAGCATCCTGAAAAGGTACCCTACATCCTTAGGTCATGACAAAGTCTATAATGCCCCCAGCATGCGTTGTGTAAAACAAACTTCCGTCGTTGAAAATCCAAAAAGAGTTGGCTAAAAGAGTCGATTCCTGTACGCACACTCGGATAACTTTCCAAATCTCTTCTCTCTTTCTTCTCCCGTGACATGTGTACAATTCGAGAAGGGTCCACAATAATTTTATAAAGAATTGCAAATTTTCAGACTTGCCCCTGTCCCCTCCCACGGTACATGGAAAAAAACGTTAATATGAGCTAATTTCATTGATTGACTTTCCATTCAAAATTTTGTCCTCCCCATTTTCCGTACCTTTTAAAAATATGAGCTAATTTCATTGATCCTTCTTTTGATCGCCAACACAGCAGTTACTTTCCGCCGGATACATGGAAATCAACCTTCCTAGTCCCCGTCCACCATCCAAAGCAGATCTAATATGCGTGATGAGTCGATATTTTTTGTTTCTTTTCTTCCTATACGGATCAGCTTTGAATGGTCAAAGGCGGGGAAGAGAGAGAGAGAGAGCCGAGGCTTCTGCCCTCATGTCCGGTCAAAGGAGAGAGAGGACGAGATCGAGATGAAGAAGAACAGTGGAGAGAAAGACAGACTGCAGAAGAGAGAGAGAGAAGGAGAGTCATGAATGTCGGGGCAGTGCGGGGGGACGCGTCTTGTCCGCACCGGATTCCTCCTCCGTACGCTTCCCCCCCACCGCCGTCCGATGATCTCTTCGTCTCGAGCCTTGGCGAAACCGACGGCGGCAATCGACATGGGACGGTTCGGTGGGGCCAAGAAAAAGGGGGAAAAGCACGTTGAAATTCGATCGTCTCTGATTGGGGCGAACCGAGAAAGCATGATGGTTTCCGAAAGACCATCTCGGCTTTGGGTGAAAATGGGGGAAGGGGGAATTCTTCCTTGTGGACCCGAGTTCATTGAATCACGTGGAATATATCAAAGATTTCATCTCATGGGGTTTCACAGGTAGAAACTGGGAATAGAGTGAATGGCCATTATAGAGTTGATGATTCTAAATTTGAAATTCAAAATTGATTTGGCAAAATGTATTTAAAAATATTAAGTTTGAGTTTTTGATAATTAGTGTTGTGATAATGATTGGAATGTACATTGTCGCAACCTCGCAATGATTATGGAAATTGGGGAATTTGCGTTTAGATGGGGTACAAAGGTATTTGAATATATTTATTCATGCAATGCATTTCTTACGAACTTTTGAATGGTAATGTACACATTAGAATGTATGTCCCATTTGTTTCAGCCAGTAGTCTGCAAGCCCCTTTATGCTCAACTGGTCCAATTTGGCATAAAGGCACATTCGGGTAGATTTAGGAAAGAGCATTTCATTTTCAAGGTTAGCCTCACTCGAGAGGCTTGAACTTGGTTTTCCCTTCTCAAAAATTCCGCGTATTGGTTTTTAAGAGGTAAGCCCGAGCAACAAATTAAACCCAACTTGGAGGGCTCGATTTAGGTCAAGCCAATGATTACATCCACAACCGCAATCCGACTCCAAAAAGGCCAGTTCCTTTTTGGCAGTGAGAGGGGACACAAATAGTCGCTACGTAGCGGCGAGGGTGGAAACTGGAGAGAGAGAGGAGGGGATGTACGGAGATAGTCTTACCGGGGTTTTGCTCATTTATAAAAGAAAATCATTCTAATCGCAGCTGTTGATTTCTCATGATCTAATGGTACAAAATGTCGATCCTAGTCTAATCAATCCAATCATATAGATCCACTTGATCTAACAGTGATAGCTATTGGGCCTCGTCTCTTATATTTAATGTGGGAGATTAAGTCAATGTAATGGTTGAAGTCGTCAATTCCCCTCCAATAAATTCGGCAAGATCGAATCACCTTGTCCATTTAATGGTTCTAGAGAACTTCTTTTAAACATAAAATAAATAAATAATAAATAAAAGAACGTTGATTTCTAATATTGACGATGTGACGCATTGCCGTAAGTCAAATAGCGGAAGTCGCAAAAATCATCCTCATTATTACCCAACATTTGGTTTTGGTCATGTAAAAATATTTCATTACAATTTATTCCGCAAGTTAGTCTCATTATGACAACAATTTTTTATTCAAAAGTGGATGAAATATGCTTGATGAACACCAATATCGACACATGGTACTTATGCCTACGAGCTTCTAAACACAATTACACTTACAATCCTCGTGTTTTTGGGAATTTTCGAGTTTGATACCTATATTTTGTTCTGGCAATAATTTTAGTCCCTTTATCAATTTTATTTTTAAATGTCCTCATAGCATTGATTATAACAATTTTAGATACAATTTTTCATATTTTCATTTCACATGAAATTTCAGTGATGTCGGCTATCATTTAAATGCATTGTATATATGTGTATCAGGGTTTATAGTTAATATTAATGACTTTGTTATTCACATTTGACCTCCTTTTAAGATATATCACACGCATAAATGCAAATTACGATAATTTTTGCTGTTACACGAAGTACGAACTTAAGAGAATTCATGATCGTGACCGAATAAATTCACATGATTAACCTCAAGGATGAAGTGATGATATCTTTTGAAATATATATGGTGAAGTTTTTCATAATAAAGTATCCTAAATTGGATCTTTTTCGGCCGAGGGTTGAGGTCGAGTCGCGAGGCAAATATGATGTGTGAAGGAATCTGAAGTATCTTCACGTCAAGAAGAAAGTGAAGAAGAGCTGAGGAGTCAAAAGCATTAAAGCAACCTAAGAAAAAGTCTGACAAGCCACCGGAAGGGGAAGAATATTTCGCACTTTTAATGTTTTTAGATCTGTTATTTCATGCAAAGTTAGCGGCCGGTTGTACTGTTTGAAACTGTTCGTACACTGTTTGGCATTACATCAAACCAGTCTGCAAAGCATCCTAAAGGTGCTCTACATTATTAGGTCATGACAAAGTCTATAATGCCCCTAGCATGCGTTGTATAAAATAAGGGTTGGCTAAAAGAATCGATTCCTGTACGCACTCTCTGATAACTTTCCAAATCTCTTTTCTCTTTTCTTCTCCCGTGACACGTGTACAATTCAAGAAGGGTCCTCAATAATTTTATAAAGAATTGCAAATTTTCAGACTTGCCCGTGTACACATGGAAAAAACGTAAATATGAGCTAATTTCATTGATTAACTTTCCATCAAAAATTTTTGTCCTCCCCATTTTCCGTAATTTTAAAAATAAGCATAAATTCCATATTCAGTTAACTTAGTTCTAATGTGAATAGAGTTATTTAGCCATTCCAATTATTCTATTCTTAGAACAAAATTCTGAAATTAAGATTTGGAGAATACTTACATTAACTAAAAGTATATGATGATTTCATTAATCGAGGATGAATATATTCTCACCTTATGAGGTAAAATTAAAAATGTCAATGTATTTCTTTTGTGAGAATAACACATTAGCGCAATTTAGGCTTAAATTATGTTAAAATGATTTTTGAGTTGGCAATATAAATAAAATTTAAGAAAAAAAGTAGTTAAGAGAATGATTTTCCTCATGTTGTTCATAAAGTACAGATAATGACTACAAATACAAAAATTATGGATATTTTTATCACATATATCATCATTGTAAAAGTGTATATATATATATTTTCAGTACACAATCGGAGAAAGGAAATACAAATCCATTTACTATATAAGTTAGGTGTTAAAAATAAAAATTGATTGTTTTGATTATGTAAAATCTATTTGTGTCAAGAAAATTTCATATTGCCATTGTACTGGATAAAAGTCCATTGAAATATAATTTATATTATGTACATTGTTGATGTAAAAGTCTTTTTTTATACAAGCCATCTCAGAATAAGAACACAAACCTTAAATCTACATGCTAAACATAAAAATCGTAATATTTGTCATTATTTTTGCACCGCCGGCACGCTGAACAAAAATATATGGAAATATGTTTTTTGCAAAAGGGGAATTGCGGAAGAAAAGAAAAAATAAATAGGAATTTCCATAAAATTTGGAAATGCGGACGTCATTCGGGAAAAGAGAAGGGTAGATCGTCTTTACAGCTGTAACTTTGGCTCCATCCCCAGGTCGATTATAAAAAAGGAAGACCCATGGGAGCAGAAAGCAACTTCGACTTCAGTCCCTTGAAATTACTTCTCTGCTTTAGAGTTTTACCTGCTCGTGGCACGCCTTGGAAACCTCCATGGATCAAGAACTAGCGCCAGGTACGTTTTGTTCTTTCCTTTCTTTGTTCTGATTTCATCCCAAAGGGTGATGGAAATATTGAAAAGTGTCGCTTTTTGGGGTTTAATTTCTAAGTAATATAAACTGGCAATTATTTATTACTTAACAAGTATCCCGACACTTTATAAAGAAAACCCTTGTAAGAAAGGAAAGAATGTGAAAGGAGAATAATTTGTGCCGAACTTGAGGGCGTGTTTGGTCTGAAAATTTTCCAATTTCTTGTTTTTTTTTTTTTTTTTTGGTAAAGGTAAGAATAATTTCCTGTTTTTCTTTCCACAAGTTTTCAATTAAAATACGTTCGGTAGAAATTTTAGTTGTTGTGTTTTCAACATCTGAACTTTAAAACTCAAAATGACCAAAATTGACAGTATATTTACAAGGTTTGCTTTAAACAACTACACCTGACATGTTTCTATAACTTTCATTCCTGTTGAAAGCTCTTACTTTTCACCCTCCAAACGTTTTTCAAGAAAATGGAAGTTGAAATAAGGAGCAATTTTCACTAAAACATTTCCGTAAACCGAATGTACCTTAAATACAGGAGCTGACTCAAGAGGCAAAAATGTCGATTCTACTAAGCTGGAACTCATTTAATTAAATTTAATTAAAGTTATGCTCTTAACCCAAGTCCAGGGTACCTAAAATCATGCGATGGACTCAAGTACGTACCCTAAAAAGACATTGCTTAGAATTTTCTGATGTGACCAACGGAAAATGACTCCTAAATAATTTGGAAAGTCCAACTAAATCATCGGAAAAATTTTGTTTTTGAAAAAGAGCTTACATTATTGGGGGACGCAAAATTCTTTGTCCCAGTAATTTTAATTTTAACGAAGTGATTTAAATTGTCACCATAGAACAGTATGAGGATTGGACTTATAACCAAAGTATAGGGGCTAAAAGTGAGATTTCCCAACCTACTGAGACCAAAGCGTACAAAATGTAATTAATTTTTCTAAAGTTACTTATGTAAATTTCTCTTTTGGTAACACAGAGGTTCACATAGACGTGAGTTCAGAGGACATGGCAACTGATCAAGCTTGCCAAGACGGTTGCAAAACAACCAGAGGTTCGTCACCTTGAACTTTTAATTTTTTTTTTTTCATAAATCTTGATTTTCAAGAATCTTAACTTTTTCAATCCCAAATACTTCTAGTCTCAGAGCATACATGTGCTGACATATAAATTGAAATATAACCTTTTTACAATTTTTAAAATCTGGATAATATCTTGAATTATAATTGAGAAAGCCCAATTTTTTATTTTTTATACTTCCGAAAAGTAAAAGAATGTGCTCATAATTTACTTAACAATATCATGGATAAGATCAATCCCAATGAGAGAAAAACTTACAAAATCGCATTGTCCACTATATGAAAGCTAGAACGTCCCTCCCATTAATTGATGATACAATTTCTATCTCAAAAAGAAAGTCGTGATCTTTGTTAAGTTTCACGTTAATTTTTTTTTTTTTTTGTTTAAAAGTTTACCATCTAAGTTCAATGAAAAAAAAATTCATGCAATGATTGAGCTAGTATGCATGATATAAAGCATACGAAGTGGGATTAAATTTTCTAAGGTTGATTATATTCGTTTCTCTTTATGGTAACAAAGAAGTTCACGTAGAAGAGAGCTCACAAGGCATAGCGACTGATAAAGCTTCTCAAGATGGCTGCAAAACAACCATAGATTTCTCACTTTGAGCTTTTAATTTTCGTTTTTCATAAATTTTGTGTTTCATGGATTTTGACTTTTGTTAGTCCAAGTCACTTTGAATTTCATCCACTATATGGAACCTAGAAGGTCCCACAAAACTAATTCCTAATTTGATACCTATCTGAAAAAAAAAAAAAAAAAAGAGAGAAAACTCACGATCAAAGTTTAACGTTGATCTTTTTTTTTTTTTTTTTTTTGCTTAAAATTTTACCATCTAAGTTTCATGCAAACAATTCCATGCGATGAATGAGCCTGATACCGATAATGTATACCTAAAGATATAAGCAAATTTAATTAGGTTATTTATATTCATTGAATTTTGGTAACAAAGAATTTCACAAATTAGGTTATTTATAATCACTTAAGGTCCTTTGAGACTGATATGGGTATTTTCATTTATTCGAAACAAGGTCCACTTCAGCCCTTATTTTAAAAATAAGTATACTTCGAACCCTTATTTGGAATTTTCCTTGAAATTTAAAATGTTTTAAATTAAAAAAAAAAGTTAAAATGGATTATTGGTATCAGGCTAAAAAAAAATGTAATTTAATCTAGATGTAAATTGTATTTCGAAGAAAATACCCTTCATAGTCCCTTTGTATTTCAACAAAACTAATTCATGATACAATGCCTTTCTCGAAAAAAACTTACGATCTCTATTATTTTAACTTTAAATTTTTATTTATTTAAAAGCATTTCATCTAAGTTCAATACATAAACTTCCATGCAATGAATGAGCATGATAGGATGTTTTCAAGGTTATTTATGTTCATTTTTCTTTTGGTAACTAAGAAGGAAGTTATGAAGACATGGCACGTCCTGTGGAAGACTATTCGAGGTGGCTGCAACAGAAGCCCAGGAATCTATTAAATTCTAAAGGTTTGTCACTTTACACTTTTAATTTTCATATTTCATAAATCTTATGTTTCATGTACTGATTTATTTAATCCAAAACATTTTTATTTCATGGCAGACAAATTGTTAGAGAAGGTAATTTGACCAATGGGATGGACGCACGACTAGTGCAAATCCTATCTTTGATGTCGTGTAAGAAAGTTCAATCATAAACCTCAAGCTAATAGTTGGAGGGAGAACATATATACAAAGTATATAAATTTCATAATCAAGTGACATGGGATATATCAACATGCTGAATATAATTTTTTAATTATTTTTAAAATCCAAATAATATCTTGAATAACAATTCGGACAACCCAAAGAAAAAATACTTTTTGCTTGCAAAGAGTAAGGAAGGTGAAAAGGTCCGTTGAGTAAACCACCATCTCTTCACTTGCATCCATGTTTTATCGAAACTTTGAGCAAGTGATATGATTACACTTGATCTGAAAATAAAAAATTACGAAAGGCTGAGGAATTTTTTATGTGCCATTTTTGCAGTCCTACCAAGAGCGGTCGTCAATGAGAATGAGAACCATCGATCACTCTTTGATGCCGCACTGAGAGGTGATTGGAAAACAATCAAGAAAATTCTCAATAAAGATCATGCAGCATTGATGGCCAAAATTATGACTATAGAAGATGAGTCTTTTACTGTGCTTGATATTGCGATTATGGCCAGACAAGATCAGTTGGTTGAGAACCTGGTCAAGCGATTCCCTCGGGTTTATGAAGATCTCAATCCTAATAGAGCCCTTCGCTATGCTGCTCAGGGAGGAAGATTAAAGATGGTAAAGGCATTAATAGACAAAGCTGATGCCGGATGTGATAGTAGAGCGCGTGCCCTAGACCTTGCTACTAATTATGCTCCTTCGCAAAAGGAGGCCATCTGGTACTTGGCCAGGCGTTCAACATGCGCCCCATCTTCTAACATCATGTTCAGTCTTATTGATGCCGGCCATCTGGGTAGGATTTCACACTGACTCATCTTATCTCATATTTTCTTGAATTAACTTTTTTGTTCTTGCGTCCCAAAAGACATATGCTTATATTTAGCTCGCAAATACCCTGGCTCAACGACATCCAAGGACACTGATGGCGTGGGCTGTTTGGATTTCTTGGCGATAGTTCCTCTTCACTTCCGTAGTGGAGCTCAACTCAATTTTTGGGAAAAATGTATTTACAAATGTAGGTATTGGCTGCGCTTCTTTTGTTGGATACGTGCAATTCAAGCAACTCCATCCACGTAGGGTTCACTCTATTTGTTTCCATTTTTAGTTATCCCTCTCTCCTTGGTCGATACATTATTTGACGACTCCAAGGACACAAAGATGGCTCGAGGTACTTTTATTGATCTGTTTAGTGGAGGACAAACACACACACACACACACACACACACACAAAAAGGCATATCATTCAGGGATCTTATTTTACAAAAAAGTTCAGGAACAAGGACTGCATTTATGTATACAAACTAATATCTTAACGATGATTTATGTCACAAATTAATATCTATTGTAACATTTGAAAAGCTAGTGGAGAAGTCTTAGTCATTGTCAAATTGCCAAGTAGGCTTATTGAGAATTATAGATTTTGGATTTCAGGTCATGGAGATTGATTGATACAAGTTGTTTTTAAACATAACAAGCATTATAAAGCATGAGCAATTTTCAATTCATGATTGTGCTATGTATCTTTTTGTTCATCATCAATTCCTAATTTCCTGACATGATTTATTCTCTCCTCTTTGTGGTGGTAGTACTAAAAGCACTTGATTGGATCAAGATATCACTATGGAATCTTGCCACAATACCAGGTATACGATATTGCCATGTTATGCAAAGAAAAACAGTAATCTCTCAATTTAAAGTGTATTATAGATACTATCATTACATCCCTTTGAGATCATAGTAATAAATATAGACTGGCTCATCATTCGTACATTATGAGAAGATTTGATTCTAATCAATTTAATTCAATGTTTGAACTACATATATCCATTAGGTGAATCTGCAAAAATATTCAATGGAAACCATATCTATCGATCCTCGTTGAATCTACCCTTTTTCCCAAAAAAAAAAAAAAAGAAAAAAAGAACACTTTTTTTCTCATATGACATTGTGTGTGTTCATCAATAGATCTATCTGTTCGATGCCCGCATTTTGATTGCCAAGCCATATCAAGTTTATTTTCTCAATTAATATTTTTTTTCTCGAGCTACTAAATATACATAAGAATACAGTGCAAATGTGAAAGCTTCTTTAACCTTTGGATTCTTCATCATTGGAAAATTTGCTTCTCTGATGTTACGTGCAGCACCTTTCATCAAAAGAAGTGGAGAATCGAAGTTGAGGCACTATTACTCGCTTGAGTTTGCAAAACAAGCTCTTACCGAGATAAAGAATGGTACAAGTACTCCCGAAATACTCGAGTATATATTGACTTCAGGCGTTGTCCTTGATGCTGCATCTCGCGGAGTCTTTGAAATTGTGGATTTATGTCTTAAATATTTTCCGGAGTTGATGTGGGATACCAATTTCGCGAAAAAACTGATCATAAAAGTTGTGGAGGGACGGCATATTAAATTGTTTAGACTGGTGATCAAAAAATACCCAATTCGATATTTGGCCGACGATAATTACATGAACTTTGACCTGATGGAGGCTGTAACCAAATGGTCTTCGAGATGTGAGTCCCCCGACGTTTACGGAGCGGCTTTTCTTATGCAGAGGGAACTTCAATGGTTTCAAGTGAGTGATCCTCATTTGTTTACCCCTTTTGTGCTCTTTATTGATGTTTACATTGATAGATGTCCTTTTTTTTTTTTTTAAGGCAGTGGAAGATAGAGGATTTCTTGCAGTGGAACATAGAGGATTTCTTTCTTCTGAAGGGCTGACATATATGGAAAATAAAAAGTCATATTGGGAAAAGTTTGTAGAACAGCGCAAAGAATTGCTCAAAGATGCAAGGCAATGGATGAAGGAAACATCATCATCTTGTAGCTTTGTTGCAACTATAATTATTACGGTAGCTTTCGCTGCAACTTTTACGGTGCCTAGGCAGGCGAACACGACGATAGGAAGGGGATCCCAATATTTCTGAACAAGGGCTCATTCATGGTATTCGTAGTTGCAAATGCTCTTGCTCTCATCTCCTCTATCACCGCCACATTGATGTTCTTGGCCATTCTAACTTCACGCTACGCGATCGAAGATTTCCTCTACTCACTACCAAGAAAAATGATATTGGGCCTCACTTTTCTCTTCCTCTCATTGGCTTTTATGCTGGTGGCATTTGGCTCTGCTCTTACGATTGTCTTGAGTGAACGATTGAAGTGGATTTACATCCCAATTACATTGTTGACTGCCATCCCCATCATTTTGTTCGCAATCCTACAGCTTCCCTTATATGGTGAAATGGTGGAATCCACCTTTCTACCTCGCCTCTACCGTCTCCCGAAGTTTTGGAAATGATCTATGCTATTATTGGAGAAGGACATCTGCAATGTGATATTTGTTTGCATTTGTTACTATGTGTGAAATGTGACTATCATGGTGTTTACTCATGTTTAGAGACTTTTGAAATGTGACATCAGCCATAATTTCATTATTATCTATTCATGTTGAGTCGAGTTCAAAATTTTCGGTTTTACATTCCGTTGAAATCGAGTATGATTTTTAATGCTTGATCACATTTGAGTCATGTTTTAGGTACCAAGTATGCATGTCAAGTCAACCTTGAGCTGCATACTATATCGACTACATAAATTGTGAAAAGCCTTTTGGGATTCTTTGTAGTGTGTGTCCCTTTAAATATTCTTTGCTATCGAGAGCTTTGCCCCCTTTGTTTGCCACATATGTGATGCTTGGTATTTTAATGAACAATCAAACTAGCTGTCAGCATATTCTCTTCTCCCAAAGACTTTCCCATGTACATTTCTTATCATATCTCATAGATTTATGTGACACATGATTCATATAATGTTGATACCTAAATTTTGACTATTTCATTTAATTATTTCGAACTTATGACACCGGAATAGTCAATCATGAATTTGTTATCACTCCTTAATTTTGTCATGGCTTGTAGTAATAGTTATAGCAAACCAACAAACTATTACCAAACAAAAATGTAGTAAACTATTACATCTGAAGCAAAAACTAAGCAAAACAAACCAATATTAACAATACACAACTAAGTAAAAAAAACCTTTGAGTGCTCACGACCAATGAATTTCGACTCCAACCTTACATATTTACTATAGATTGCAACAAAAAACCTTGTTCCATACAAAATTTGCGACAAATCAATAACACACTTTACATATAAAAAACTCGATACAAGTATATATTCCACATCTACGACTATGGTAGAAATACAAATTTCTTCTCATTACTCATTTCACATTTGAATAGACTATACAGGAGAACAATAACACAATCAACGGCCAGTAAAAGTTTCTTTCAATTTTCAGCCTTAAAACGTCCTTTTTCAAATAGTCGACCAGAGATGTTAAACCATTCATTTGAGCTTATACTGAGTTGACATCCTCCAACTCATCCATTAATGTAGCTAGAGGTTGATGTTGGCCTTTAAGCAGCTCCAAAATCACCTCTGTCGCTCAACCGGAGAATTTCACGTCAACTTATTTGAAATATTTGCACTTTGAGCCTTCTCTATACCTATCGCACTCATGGAATCTTCTTCGAGGATTTAACCGAGTTTAAGATGTTCTTCTCAAACTTGATAACTCGCAATAACAGTAACACTCATTATCTAATTCACTTTTTTGGAATGAACGTGAGCCACTGCTGAAGCTTCTGCCCTCTATTTGTAAGATCAAGCTGATAATTTTGAGGGAAAATTGAAGTAGGTACTCAAATTGGCTAATTGGTTTTTGAACTTCCAGTTCTCTTTCAATTTTGGGATTTAAGGTTCTTACTTGAGGGAAAAGCGCCAAATGGCATCATTTTGTTGTTTGCATACTGACCGTACTTTCCGTTGAGCCATGTCAGCTTTAAATTAATAAAAAATTGTTGGATTTTCGGTCAATCAAATTGGCATTAGCACTTAAATAATTGTTTTTCAAACTTTTTAACACTTAAGTAATCCAAAATAAACTTTTGGTATCAAAGTGAGCGTCGTATACAACTTTGACACTTCTAATATATTTTCCCCTAGTTCTACTTTTCAATGCATGATGGACTTGGATAAACGGTTCCACAAATATAAACCTTTTGAAGCTTTATTTTTTTCTTTTAACTTTTATTAAGGTTGAAAAGGACCGTCTTTCAAACGAATACTTACACCATTTCAATTGATGATGTAAGGAATCAATAATTTATAATTGAAATATATATTTAGTTAATTCATATGACCTTCGCTATAAATTTCAGCATCAAGTGCCCGAGGAACTAGCCTTCCACTTTTAGAATTTATTTTCTCAAAAAGTGCCCCTTAGGGTATATGAATTTTATCTCTATATATAAATAAGCAATGCGAAAATCAATTATATAAGAAAATTATCCAAAAAGTTTTAAACATATTGTATGGCAGTGAATTCATTACTAAATCTTGTAATTATGTCACTTAAGTCCCAAACCTTTTGATAATTTCTTAGCATAGTCATTCCTACCAATTTTTGGCCAAAAATTGCTAACATGGTGATCTAGCCAACCATCCTATGTGGCCAAGTGGCGCTAATGCATATAATGTTTGGATTTTTTTAGAACTTGTTGTGAAATTTTCCTTTTTTCCCCCGTTTTTTTTTTTTGGCTTTTGGCCAATGATCGGCCACAGGCGAGGGTTGGACTTGCATGGGGGATGGTCAGATGGTCAGCCATTCTAGATGGGACAAGGGCTATAACACCCTTGCTGAGTGAGGGCATCATGGCTCTTGTCAGCCACACATTGTGCAAGCTAGGGTACCTAGCTTGTGATAGGTTATTGACCATGGCCAAGTATTGGTCATAGGCAAAATGAAAAGAATAGGGGAAAAAAAGGAAACAATGAGAAAAAAGGAAATCATAAAAATTTTAGAAAATTTTTAAAAATTAGTTGGTGATTTTTGGTCAAAATTGGTTAAAATGATTATATTGACAAATCATTTAAAGATTTAGGATTAAATTAGCACAATTAAAAAGTTAGGACCTAAACTAGTCACTATACAATAAAATTAGGACTTTTTAATAAGTATCTTAGATTACATAATAATAATATGACCGAATAGAAAAATGGGTTTATATCAAAAGGAGGTGGGGCGAGATGGTGACAAGATAGGATGATTCAATGGATCCCACAAGCCCTAGTTCTTAAGATTAATTTAATGTCTTAGCTCATGCTGTGTCAGCTTTAAAAAGAAAGAAGCTTTATATTATTATGACTCTTTTGATGTGGTGGTGATCACACGAGATCCTCACGAGGCACGTGAACCAAGAAAAAAATTGGCAATTTTACTGTTTTTTGTTGAGAAGTTTAAAAGGACAATTATAATTAGCGCCAATAGGCCAGACAAATCTTCATTCTCCTATAATGATGGCTTGGGAAATATTTTACATTGTTTAACCAAGCCACTCAAAAGCTTAGAGTGTGTGTGGTTATTAGAAAAAAAAAAACTGATTAACTCAATTAACCCAAAAAATGTTAAATTTCACACTAACATAGTTCAGTTTACCCAATTGTTACTTTGAATTTTGGTTGGGGATATACTTAGGTTCTAGCCTATCAGTGCAAGCTTTAATTGATCATACATATTAAACACGATGGTTGCAAATCAATCCACTCAAACCATGCACACTAATTTGAAAGAAAAAATGCGGATATGTGTTGTGATCCTAAAGCATTTCAAAATCTCTCCGTGATTCTTATAGATGGTATTGTCATAGTCAATTACGGGAAATTTTTTCATGTACCGTTGGAAAAAAAAAAATCTCTTCATATTAACTTTTGAGGAATGCCAAATTTATAAACTTTTTACTTATTAATATTTTCTTATTAAGTTGGCAATATCATATTGAATTTTCAGATGAATAAATCCCTTTGAATATCATCTCGGGTATTGCACATATAGCTTCTGATGTCTCAACAATAGAACGAAGAAGGGTTAAATTACGCTTTTTCACCTAGCCCTAGTTTGGCATTATATTATGAATTTATCACACGTGGATGTAGACTGGCCACATCAAAGCACCATACTCTAATACCCAATTACCTGCAATATATGGTGGACCATTGCTCCATATGTTTGTCTGCAATAATTAACACATGCTCCACAAAAAACAAAACAACATTTATACGCCTTGTCTCTTTTGTTATATCATTTTCGCCAAGAACAAAAAGAAAAATTTATGGCAAAATGATGATGTTTCGATTGTCATAGCAAAGGATAAGTCTCAATTAATTGAAGAACATTAGTGAGAGAAAGATCGAATTAGTGACAGGGGAGAACTTTAGGGGGAACCATCAGGAAGGGTCAATTCATTGAGTTCTTGCCAAATCCAACGTGAACTCGAGGCAAAGTAGGTCTTATTTCACTATCTTGGTTTCAATGTATGCATACACCAATAATACACGTGGACGTTTTGTGTTGCTTTTGGCTTCCCCCCCAAAAAAAAAACCCCACCACACACTCCAAGCATCAAATTGCATTCTTGTGGCTCTAATAAATTATGGCCTAAAGCCAGTGTGGTTTGTGCACATGGATCCAATTGAGTCATGTGCATTGACATTCCGAATGTGCTAGAAACGAGTTGATATAAAATTTCTTTTTGAATCAATGGATTAATCCCTTGGGATCAAGTTATGATGAATAAATCACAAATCCCTAAGGTTGTCCTTCGTTGGCCTCCTTTGATCAGACATCGGGGCAACAACAGAAGAGAGATTCGCGGTACCATACTCCTCGTATAACTTAAATTTGATCAAGTTTTCTAGGAAGTACACTACATTGCAATCCATGACTGAATTTCAAATGACGGGCCAAATGGTTTGCACTCTCCACAAAACCTACTGATTTACCCCAGCCCAAGAAACAAGAGGTGCGTGGGATTAAGCTTAAAGGCCCATCTCAATAACCTGGACCACTCTATTAGAAGTTGACCCGGCCATGGGCTTACAATTATTGGAAAAATCAAGCTGTTAGTTAACGTTTGATAGCCCCTCTCATACGAGAAAAGTAGAACTTTGTCTGTGTCTGGGTGCTTACACTGAACCTATCCATTGACCACTGAAGTCACGCCTCCAAGTTCCAACGGAGTATGACCTTGTGTTAAATATAATCGATAATCCTCGCTGGCCATTAAAAAAGACCAACATTTCCATTTATTTGATTTGTATACGGAATCGAATAAATCGATTAACAATATATATTTTATACCTCATATTTTGAAGGTCCAGATCTTTTTTTCTGCACAACATGATTCTTGTTCGATGGCGAAGTATATCTAAGTGAAGCGAATAATCGGTGGCAAGCTCTAGATATGACAAAGAAAAAAACTTCGGTCTGTTAACTGATGATATCATCCCTGAAATTGCACAGCATAACATTTATTCTAGCAGAATGTGCTTTGATTTTGATAATTTTAAGGGGTTATTTCAAATTCCTTTCCGGTACTCCTTTTCTCCAGCTCTTCATTTTGGAATCCAGTTCCTCCTCCTTTTTTTATATCAGGTATTAAATTTCTATATCAGGTATTAAATCTTATGACAATTCTATAAATCCTTGAGGATTGGATTCTTGGCACCAGTAACCGTTAGGATCACAATAAATACGATATTTAATACATATCTATTCAAGTCGAGTGGAGCTCAAATTTTTTAATTTTTTATTGGAGTTGAATTCGAGCAGAATTTTTAATGCTTGATCAAATTTGAGTCGTGCTTCAAGTAACAAGTATGCGTGCTAGGTGAAGCTTGCACTGCTTCATCGACTCAATTACGTCTCCTTGCCTGCATAGAGAAATTGTGAATCTGCCGTTAAGGATTCTTTAGAATATATATCTCTTTAAATATATCTTTTTCTACCGAGATGCTTGTTATTTACATTTTCCCCTTTTTTGCCGCACACATTTGATTTTTGATATTAAATGAACAATCAAAATAGCCGTGAGCTTATCCTCTTCTCCCCAGGACTTTCCCGTGTATAGATTTTGTCATAGCTAATAGATTTACTTGTCACGTGATTGATACCACTCCAAAGAATTTATTTTGAAAATATATTTGTTGGAGTAAATCTTATTACCTATAATTTTAGGAAAAAGAATGCATTAAGTGTCTTAACTTTTGTATGACACTTATCTCAATGGCATAATTTTTTTTTGATTACTTAAGTACCATGACTTCAAAAGAAAAAACATTCACTTGAATGTTATAACTTTTTTGGCAATCACTTGGGTGTCATGAATTTTAATAAAACGTTCATTCGAGTGCCACGACCATATTAAAATCATTCACCTTATGTGCCGAAAATCTGATGTAGCATGGCATTAGTTAGTGGTGAACATTTTCTAAAAGTTCTGACTAAAGTTATGACATTCAAACGAATTTTTTTAAGAAGTCATGACACTCAATAGTCATGACGCTCAAGTGATTGAAAGAAAAAAAAATGTTATGGCACTCAAATGAACTTTATAAAAAAGTTATAACACTTATGGTGTCTCTATCCTAGCCATCATACTTCGAAAAATTTGTCTAGAAAATATGATAACTATTAGTAAGTGCCGTTATTACATATATGAAAACAAAGATACTTACTCTTAACCAATAGAGAGCTCTTTGCATTTGAATAGTTGCTCTGAAGACAGTAGTTACAACATCGAACTTAGGATTGTACTTTGCTGCTGCAAGCATCATCCTGGCCAATTCTTCTGTTGTAGGCGCTTGAACTGATAAGAACTCTTTTTTTTTTTTTTTGCTAGAAACCAATGAGAACTCATTAGTTGAGCTTACCTTCAAAGAGCGTTTGAGAGTTCCTTTCTTGGTGATTCTCCACGACAAGTGTCATCAACCTCCTATCATAATGCGAAATCCAAATAAGCTTCGGGTAAAACTGAGTACAAAGCTTCACGAGTTCATTGATTCCCTTCATTCTAGCTTGACCAAAATAAAAGGATTAGGCGCAAGGGCTAATGGGTATATCGTGTGCATACAAAAGTTGGGTGAAGATGAAAAGATGAGTGCAATTGCCAGCAAAAGTTGTGAATAAGTTTTGGGAATCATTGATTTTTTTAGTGGTTAGATGGTGTCCATGCCAATTTTTGTGCACCTCAAGCGATCCACCTCTTCGAATAATTTTAAGAACGCACCTCATTCATTTCGGTCTTGTGGATTCAAAACCTCATTTTAAAGTGCTCCCAGTAAGTCTTAAATAAAAGATCATAGGAAGAGGAGCAAACTCTTTTAACATCTAGTTAATGCCTTGTTGGTGCGTGCGTGTATCTTGGGGTGTAATTCCAAAATGCAGGATTTTGGGCCAAGAAATTTGCTCCCACTAAAATCTTCTTCTATTCCGTGCCCTCCAAAATAAATTATTTTGACTTTCCTACCTGCTTTCTCCCCATTTTCCTACTCTCCACGCCTTTTCGAAGTTGCCAAGTAAAGTGTAATTTTACTATGTTAAATGCTTTTAATTGATAAGCGTACGCCTGTGCATCTCATCTATTGCGACGTTGTCGTATGGGTGATGTGGCGACAATAGTCAATGACGGAGCCCCCGGTCCTATGCCCAATTTCCGCACCCTCTCAGTAACAGTCAACGAAAATAATTTTTAGGCTTAAGCATTTCACACATAAGAAAGGTATTCAGTTATTGACACCCAAACTTATCTTTATTATCACATGCTGATCACGAGAAATGAAAACATTTAAAATCATCCTCATTGTCATGTGCGGGCTGTGATTAACATCAACTTGGCCAAGGATTTCAAAAAAGCCTTTGGACTAGATTTCGATAGGCCTAAAAGTGGAGATATGTGATTCGATGATAAAATAATTGATTGCCACATGTCCAAGTCAAGAGATGCCATCGAAGACAAAGGATTCAGATGGAATTGGTGTCAAGATTTAGGTAGGAATGGTTGATTAAAAGGGCGTGCAAAACCAAAGGAGCAGTTAATACTTGTTGAGCAAGTCATGTAAGCATTGTTGAACAAGTCAAAAGACAACAAGATATGGATAAAGTAGTTGAGCAAAGAACATTGAACAACTTTCAAGAAAGAAGCAATCAACTACCGACAGTTACCAAATTGGCCTATAAATACCACATGCAATGGAACGAGAGCCCCCATAAACAACACACAAAGTTCCTTTGTCTTACCCTTTTAGTAATCTTAGCCTAATTTAGTTTAACTATAGCTTCAGATTCCTGTTATTTATTCCATTCTAGTGAGTGTCTATATCCAAGATAGTGCTGTTGATTAGATTCCAATACTGTCCTACTATCCAGCATCGTTGATTAGCTTCCAACATTATGTCCTCATCATCTATTTAGGAGCAGTATCTACTAAGTGTTGTTTCCACTATTCAGCGTTGTCGATTAAATTCCGACGTTATGTTCTCGAGCCCAATTAAGAGCAGTGCCTTTTGGTATTGTTTTCAATGTCCGGTGTTGTCGAATCAGCTTCAATATTATACAAACCATTTTGATTTTAATGGGCTTTCATTAGTAAGTCGTAATGAGTTTGGATCAAATTGTTGATTATATTTCGACATTAGTTATCATTAATTTTAAGCTTGTATTAAGTGACTTGATTAAATTTAGAACCATAATATATATAGATATATATGTTAGTATTTGACCATTTTTGTCCAATGCTAGCATAGAACCTAAGTCCCCTCAAATAAAAATCAAAATATAACATTTGATGAAAGATATTTCGTTGCGCAATCCAAAACCGAGGAAGTACCAATACATATGTTTTCATTGTTCTAATATTTTTCAGAAAAATTTAGATGCTAGATAGAGATGATGAAGCTAACATGATTTCACCAATCAAGATTGAAGGAGAAAGTCCTAGGTTAACATAAAACTTAGTCAATTAGCCTTTAGCTAGATGGTTTCCTAGGTCAACATTAAATCTCGCCTCAATTTACAATTTCAAGGATTCTCTCGTTAATTTTTTTTAATAAATAATTTTCCATATTCTTGCAATTAGAACTTTGTGAATACTTGAAACCTTTCAAAATATGCAAATATTTACACAAAGAATCATGTATAATTTTGTAGTGCTTCAATGTCTTACAATGTCACTTTAGAAGGCGCCAAATGAGTGCCAACATTGTCAAATCAACCTTTTCGCCTCTTGATTCTAAACATGTATCATTACACTATCGTGACCTACCGAGGGAGAGAATATGTTTAGAGGTACTTGCTTATGAGATGAGTCGAATGGTTCATACAAATGATGATCTCGGCTGGACCATCATTTGCTAACATCGCAAATGACTCATCAATCACAAACGTGGACTCTCTCAAGTCCATACCCCACGTGACATTAGATATTCGATTTTTATTTAACTAATCATATGTGAATTTCTATATAATAAGTCGGCACTAGCCTATTAAGGTCAGTTAAAAATCAAGTAAGATATGGGAGAACATCTCATTTTTCGTACAACCAGAGATCTTGGAAACGGGGACTTGATTACATTAGCTTTAAAACTAATGGTCTTTCGGTACCTAAACTTAATTACATGCCAACTTAAATGCTAGGGAGCCTATCAAAGAATTTTCGGGTTCATCCTAACAATTCTAAAAATGAAAATAACGCTCAAAATATTAAAGTGCACAATCAAGTGCAATCGAAGTAAACACATAGACAACTTGATATTGTCTCTAAATAAAGGCATACGAAAATCCTTATTATAAAGATGTAAAGGTTTATTCAATTTTGGATTTCAATTTTTTTAGGATTTTTCACTTTTTAATGGAAAACTACCTAATTTTTTAAACTTTTGCCAAGGATTTCTAATTTTTCTGAATTTTAATTTTTTTTTATGAATTTTATGAATTTTTTATGAATTTTTTAATTATTAAAAGGGACTTCGGACCGGGTCGGGGAACCGGCCCGGGTATGGGTCTAACCCAGACCCTAGAGTTGGGGATGGAGCTTGCAATTCGGATCGGCCCCGGGCCTAATCCAAATATGGGTCTATCTGCTGGGCTTGAACTATTGCTGTATTTCTCTTTGTCACGTTCATCCCCAGTCCAACTAAACCTAAATGAGGCCCAACTTCTATTTCATCTAAACCATCCCCAATTCACCATAAGCCTAACCCCGAATCTGTACTTAGTTCATTCAATCGGCCCAATCTTCAGCTTGTCTCATAATCTGACCCGACCCAGTTTGATTATCCGAATTTGATCCGGTCAAAATTAGAGTTGACCAACTTTCCATTTCTTTTTTCATTCTAGTTTCTTATTTCTTTTCTTTTTCCACCTGCGTTGTCTTCTTCAAGCGACGTCTTCTTCCCTATAACCGGTTGACGGATGCTTCTCCATGGACGAACTCAACACTCACCACACGAGCACACTTCGAAATCTCAACCAATCCGGCATCAGCGGCCAACCTCACCAACTGTCACTAGGTCGTCACCGCCGGTCATCTCTCGGGCCATCATCGAACCTCTTTGGCGCCATTCACATGCACATCAAACTAAATCTATTCTAGGGAACCAACACATATATGCACATCGAAGCAAATCAATAGGGAACCCTGTAGCGGCCCTTAACCGCAGGCATTCTCTGGCAAAGGGAATGGTATTTCCGGCAAGGTGTTCCTCCATGGGCGACTCGGAAAAAGCGATGGATATGCCGCGAAATTGAAGGAAAGCATGGAGAAAAGCACGACATCAGACGTAGTTCAACAATCTCAGAACAATCAAACTTTGAACTATAAAACTTCTAAGCATCGATTTGATGGAATGGAATTCGGTGTTTCATTCAAGCATTTTGTCGAACAGTTGATGTGCAATTCGAAGTATGGGATCCGCATTACTCATTTCAAATCAACCTCAATTTCAGACAGGTAACTCGCGATTTCGCTAGTGAACACTAAGTCTCAAATTCGGGCAAAACAGAGCAAGGTTAGAGCATTTGAAGTGAGGAGCTAACCTGATCAAGAATGGAGTCGCCGTTACCGTGCGTTCGCCAACGAGGCTTTAGAAGACGACCGGTATCCTTCCTTTCCGTCTGAGGAACGAGTTCAACGGACGCAAGCCTTCGGTCAGCCACGGACGGAGATGGTGGCCCGTGGTCGCGAAACATGTTCTCCGGCCAGTCGAGGACCAGAACAGAAGGAAATCAGCAGATTTTCGCCAATTTTCCAAAAAAAAAAAAAAATTCTTCGGTTTCGTTTTTCAGCTCTGCTCCTCTCTCTCTCTCTCTCTGGTTCTCATTCTGCGAACATTCTCCTTCTCTCCTTCTCTCCTTCTCTCCTTCTCTCCCTGGTTCAGCCTCTCTTTTTCTCCCTCGCCTCCTTTCTTTCTCGGCCCGACCCAGCACACCTCAAGCGAACGCCCTCTCCCTTATCCAAACAGTATCTTTTCTTCCGTCAACGGCGCCTCACCGTGCTCTTCTCACAGGCCACGCGCGCGTCCCTTTTTGCTTCTGTCATCGCCTCTGCATCACCGTCACTCCCCTCATCAACGTGAGCGTGTGCGAAGGAGAAGAACATAACGAAAGGGGCCGGGCCTTTGGAGAACAAAAATGGACTCAGAATCGGGAAAGAATAAATGAAGGAAAGGGGGTGAAGGAAAAGAAATGAATTTGGACCCAGAAGAAGTAAAAAGAGTGGCGCTAGAAGGAGGGCTATGCGCATGGGCTTGGCAGGCCCAAAACTTGTTGAAGAGAATGAGCTGGATCCGAATTTTATTACTATTTTTATCATTCTTTATTACTATTATTTTTTTATTTTTTATTGTTGCAAAAATAGACCGACGCCTTAAAATTCGGGTGTCAACATACACCTTTTTTTTCTAAAAAGAAAATATCACTATCAAATCTTTCAAGGCATTTAGGGTGCATTTGGTTCACAAAAATATTTTAATGACAATTGTATTATGTCTGTTTTCTTGAAATTATGTTTGGTGAGATAACATTTTTAGATAGGAATGAAACTTGTGCAAAATGATGTAATTTTTTATCATTTTCAATTTCAAGGGTCGAATTGTGAAAACATGGCAACCAAAATTCCTTTAAAAAAAAAAAGAAACAAGAAATTTGAAAATTTGAAAATCTGAAATTTTTCCATTTATATTTTACATGAAAAAAAAAAAGCTTTTTCTGTAGAAAGACTTTGCCTTGATTTGAATGGAAATTTCTTGCTTGTGTTTTTGGGCCAGAGAAAAGTGAGGCACCCGTTTTTGCCGATAGTTTCATATAGCTAACGGCTTGCGCCATGAATGGCTTTTACGAGCTTAAGAAAGAAGTGTCTTAATGTGATGAAGACTCTATTAATGTCTAAAACCAGAAATTAGAGAATTTCCATTTTACATTTACATTTTGTGTGAAAGCTTTTTCTTTAGAAATATTTTATCTTGAATCGAAAGGAAGTTCCTTGATTGTTTTTTCGGCCAAACAAAAGTGAGGTGCCCCCTCTTGCTGATAGCTTTATTCAACTAAAGGCTTGCAAATTAATTTACCAGAATAGCTTTTTTGAGCTTGAGAAAGAAGTGGCTTAACTTGGTAAAGACTCCATTGTTGTCTAATAACAAGAAATTGGAAATTTTCCATTTTACATCTACATTTTGTGTGAATATTTTCTTTTTTAGAAAGATTTTTCCTTGAATAAAATTGAAGTTTATTGCTTGTGTTTTTGGGCCCGACAAAAGTGAGGTGCTTGTTTTTGCAAATAGTTTTATTTGGTTAAAGGCTTGCAAATTAATTTGCCTGAATAGCTCTCTTGAGCTAGAGCAAAAGTGGCTTAACTTGGTAAAGATTCCATCTTGAATTGAATTGAAGTTTCTTGCTTATGTTTTTGAGGTAGACAAAAGTGAGGTGGTTGTTTCGCCAATAGCTTTATTCTACTAAAAGCTTGTAAGTTAACTCTGCCCAATTAGCTTTCTCGAGCCCGAGAAAGAAGTGGCTTAGCTTGGAAAGACTCCATTGGTGTCTAAAACCAAAATTGGAAAATTTTCATTTTACATCTATATTTTGCGTGAAAGCTTTTTCTTTAGAAAGATTTTTCCTTGAATCAAGTTGAAGTTCTTGCTATGTTTTTGGGCAAACAAAAGTGAGGTTATCATTTTTGCTGATAGCTTTATCCATTAAAGGCTTGCAAATTAACTTGCCCGATTAGCTTTCCTAATTCGAGAAAGGAGTGGCTTAACTTGGTAAAGACTCCATTGGTGTCTAAAACCAAAAATTGGAAAATTTCCAATTACATCTATATTTTGTACGAAAGATTTTCTTTAGAAAGATTTTGTCTTGAATCGAATTGAAATTTCTTGCTTGTGTTTTCGGGCAACCAAAAGTGAGACGCCGCTTTTTGCCGATAGCTTTATTTGACTAAAAGCTTGCAGATTAACTTGCCTCAATAGCTTTCTTGAGCCTAAGAAAGAAGTGGTTTAACTTGGTAAAGACTCCATTGATATCTAAATCGAAAATTAGAAATTTCTATTTTACATCTACATTTTGTGTGAGAGCTTTTTCTCAATAAAGATTTTACCTTGAATTGAATGGAAGTTCCTTGCTTATGTTTTTGGGCTAAACAAAATGAGGTGCTCATTTTGCTGGTAGCTTTTTTTTTGGCTAAAGGCTTGCGGGTTAACTTGCTTGAGGAGCTTTCTTGAGCCTAAGATAGAAGTGGCTTAACTTGGTGAAGATTCTGTTGGCGTCTAGAATAAAAAATTATAAAATTTCCATTTTACATCTACATTTTGTGTGAAAGATTTTTCTTTAGAAGGATTCCGCCTTGAATTGAATGGAAGTTCCTTACTTGTGTTTTTGGGCAAGACAAAGTTGAGGCGTCGGTTTTTGCCGATAGGTTTATTCGGCTAAAGGCTTGCAAGTTAAGTTGCTTGAATAGCTTTCTTGAGCCTGAAAAAGAAGTGGCTTAACTAGATAAAAACTCCATTGGTGTCTAAAATCGGAGATTGAAAACTTTCCATTTTACATCTATCTTGCGTGTGAAAGCTTTTTCTTTAGAAAGTTTCTACCTTGACAATGTCGAATGGAAGTTTCTTGCTTGTACTTTTGGGCCAGACAAAAGTGAGGTGCTAGTTTTTTCTGATAGATTTATTTGGCTGAAGGCTTGCAAATTAACTTGCCCGAGCCCAAGAAAGAAGTGGTGTAACTTGGTAAAGACTCCATTGGTGTGTAAAATCGGAAATTGGATATTCTCTATCTTACATCTACATTTTGTGTGAGAGCTTTTTCTTAAGAAAGATTTTACCTTGAATTGAATGGAAGTTCCTCACTTATGTTTTCGGGCTAAACAAAAATGAGGTGCTCGTTTTTGCTGGTAGCTTTTTTTGGCTAAAGGCTTGCGGGTTAACTTGTCCGAGGAGCTTTCTTGAGCCTAAGATAGAAGTGGCTTAACTTGGTGAAGATTCCATTGGCGTCTAGAATAAAAAATTATAAAATTTCCATTTTACATCTACATTTTGTGTGAAAGCTTTTTCTTTAGAAAGATTCCACCATGAATTGAATGGAAGTTCCTTGTGTTTTTGGGCAAGACAAAGTTGAGGCGTCGGTTTTTGCTGATAGGTTTATTTGGCTAAAGGCTTGCAAGTTAAGTTGCTTGAATAGCTTTCTTGAGCCTGAGAAAGAAGTGGCTTAACTTGATAAAAACTCCATTGGTGTCTAAACTCGGAGATTGAAAACTTTCCATTTTACATCTATCTTGTGTGTGAAAGCTTTTTCTTTAGAAAGTTTCTACCTTGATCGAATGGAAGTTTCTTCCTTGTTTTTTTGGGCCAGATAAAAGTGAGGTGCTAGTTTTTTCCGATAGATTTATTTGGTTGAAGGCTTGCAAATTAACTTGCCTGAGCCCAAGAAAGAAGTGGTGTAACTTGGTAAAGACTCCATTGGTGTGTAAAATCGGAAATTGGATTTTCTCTATCTTACCTCTATATTTTGCGTGAAAGCTTTTTCTTTAGAAAGATTTCATCTTGAAAATCGAATAGAAGTTCCTTGTTTGTGCTTTTCGGTCATACAAAAGCGAGAAGCTCGTTTTTGTTGATAGCTTTATTCGGCTAAAGGCTTGCAAATTAATTTGCCTGAATTGCTTTCTTAAATCTGAGAAAGAAGTGGCTTAACTTAATAAGGACTCCATTGGTGTCAAGGGACAACATGACCTCTATCGTAAGAAAGAGAGATTGAGTCGCCTCAAAGTTATGGTTCGATCACTAAGGATTGAACCTAATGATTTGTGGTCCTAAAGCCGGAGCCTACTCGCCAATTTGTATAGGCCTAGTTTATATTCCCACCGATAATCTCTTTTACATTTAAGTAATCCAACCATTATAGAGTGAATAAAAAATTATATGCTTTACTTGCTCTAGGTGTAGGGGCTTACCTTTACACTAGGCGATGTACTTCTATAAAAAGAAGGAATGAACTCCCTTAGGGAAACTAAAACTCTTTGATAATTGAATATCTTACCCGTTTTTGCATCCTCCATTTACTTTGTTGCTGAAAGATTGCAACAAGGAGAGCAACCCAATGGCAAAGGAGCCAAGTAAAATACAAGGAAATTCAAATTCTACAGATCTACCACCAAGTATATGTTCATGTTCCAACTCAAAAAATTTATGGTATAAGCGACGTGGTCTTATACTTTCTCTGTTTCCTTTATCTAGTTTGGCAGCACATGTAATTGGAACTAAATACGGGGTATAAATAAAATAAATTCCCAACGAACTGAAAAAAAAAAAAAAAAAAAAAACAAAAGCGATGTGTACACTTGATTGATTCATTTTCTCGGGCCCATGGGCATCGCTATTCCTTTCAAGAAAATAGTAAGCGAATGCAAAATGGATTACTCAAAGTCAAATCTCCTAAATTTGATATGACTTGGCAGCACAAGTTCCCCTATAGTTTTGGATGATCATGCAACTGCCTTTTGTCAATCCTAGTTTCGTCACTCATGAGAACTCAATGACCACCTCATTAAAATTAATTACCGGAAAATTTCCTCTTATCAGAAACCACATAAGACTCGTCCTTTGAAGACCTGACCTTCGAACTAATCAATTCACTATAGTCATCTCCAAAAAGGAAATCATGTGGTAGTGTAGTTCTAAATTACAAATAACTTGTTGATAGAAATAGTTGTCACCAGTATGACATGATGTAAAGATAACATTATAGATGAGAATTCACGAACAAACACATTGTCCAAAATACATGCATGGTAGAATGTTCTTGCTACAAAACAACAAAAATCTATCTATAGTTAATTAAGTTAATCATGTCAAGGGATTGAAGGAACTATATCATAAAAAGAGGGATAGAGCCACCTTAAAGTAATGGTCCGATCACCAGAGACTGAACTTAATGATATGTGGCCTTGGAGCTCAACCTTGCTAGCCAACGTGTATTGGTCTAGCTTATATTCCTAATGATAAACAATCACCTAGTGAGGACTCATGACCAATACATTAAAATTAATTACCTGAAAATTTCCTCTTATCGGAGAGTTTTGTATAAACAATCACCTAGCAAGGACTAATTATTTTCTATGTTTAGGTAATATGCAAATCAAATTTGCAGTTAGTTGTCCAACAAAGCGATTTCGTGAAGAGCAGAGTGCAAAACAAATGGGTTCCAAATAATTAATTACTAATTATTAAGAGACAACGTGAGACTAATCCTTTGAAGATATGATCTCCAAACTAGTCAATTCACTATAGTCATCTCCAAAAAGGAAATATGTAATGTCATTTTGAGCGAAAAATGACTTGTCAATAAAATGTTTATCACTATTATGACAAAGTTTAAGATAACATTAAAAAAACAAAAAATTCACTAGCAAACACATTGTGCAAGATACATGCATGGATGAACGTTCTTGCCACAAAAACAAGAAAAATAATATGGATTTTGTAAGAAAAAATAGATAAATTTTTTCCCAACTTTTATGTCTATCCAATAAAGTTAACGATGTACTTAGTTTTTTTTTTTTTCAAATTCAATGCATCGGCATGATAGAAGTAATACTATTGAAAACTTGTATCTTGTACAGATGGTAACTTATAAATTAATTTCATTGATTGATGAAATTGAGATGATTAAGTTAATTGGTTATGTATAATTTGTTGGATATATTATTAATATAGTCAAAATAATATGTTCACATACTGCCCGATAGGTAGCGTGCCTACTAAGTTATTTGAGTTTCATATGGGCCGAAGCCCAATAACTTTCATATAAAAACTCTAGGGTTTCCCTACACCTTTGGAGGTAACACCGTTGAGCGTTCCCAAACTTGACGTCTCTTGGTGTAATACTTCAAGCAACTACTTTTTCTCTCTCAAACCTATTACCTCCAACAATCTTGAAGTATTAAGTCCGTGTGTCAGATTTGAGCGAGTAAAGTGTCTTCTTGAAGATTTCGTCAAGATGAACTCGCGGCTGTAATTTACTTTCGATTTCGACGGTGATATTAGCTGGGATCTGAGTTTGAAGATTCGGGTGACCGAAATCTTTGATTCAAAAACCCAAAAATTATAGCTAATTTTAGAGGGTGAAACCACTTGGTCTTTGATCTACTCGTCGATACGAACGTTTTGAGTGGTCACTCGCGTCAATCGGAGGTCGGACGGAGAAGTTACAGCACCAAGTTTCCATCTGAATTTCTAGCGAATTTTGGGGACGAAATTTCTAGCGAATTTTGGGGGGCGAAATTTTTCAGCGAGTTTCAGCGACAAGGGTAGTCTATCTTAAGGTTTTTGGGCGCTCCGATCCGTTTTTGGGGTTTGTTTTGGCAAATTTCATCCCTACGAGCGGTTTGATCAAGGTTAGGGGAGTTATTCAACTTTGTTGCTCTGAGGACTTCAAGGTGCACTCTTTCTAACACTTTGCTTTGATTAAAATGGCAAAGCGTAGTTCCTATGATATTATAAAGTTGCAATCTTTTGATGTTACTGAATTTCATGGCTGGAAATTACATGTTCAATTTAGCATGAAAGACCGTGACATATTCTATACTTGTATTGAGCGATTTTGCATCTACCACCGAAGATGTGAATGAATATCAATGGAACAAAGATGAGGATTTTTGTAGAGATTACTTGTTGAACTCTCTAAATCCTAATCTTCAGGCTATGACTTATAGTGAGTATAAGACGGCGAAAGAGATATGGGATCACTTGAATGCTCGGTTCAAAAACAAGAGGGGCTATCTAAAACTCTCCTAGCGAGAGAAATTCTT
>CM024622.1:64903050-65094888 GCA_014182585.1 Eucalyptus coolabah | reverse complement strand
CGGATGTGAGTATATGCAGAGAATTTTTCAAACCTACAAAATAAGTTGCATACCGATCTATGCATCTTTCTCCAAGTGAAAGAGTAAACTATCAGGCAACGGTAAATCTAAATGATTCCACAAGATGGCGGAAGAAAAGAACCCTCTACTTTCAGCCATTCAGATTTATCCCCTTCAGCCTTAGAGGGGCTAACTAAAGTTCTGGAAAATACAAAAAGATTGAAGTAGGAGCGACTAGGCTCGCATAAAATTACTGCAGGTGCATACCTTAAATCACACAACAGTAGTTTCATGCTGACCATTTTGTATTAACGATGATCAAATAAGCAGTGAGACCAGCATCCACATGCTTTTCTCATAATTAACTTTGCAAGTGACAAAACTAAAATTTTCACAAAATAAAAGGGAAGCAAGGATGCATAAAGAGAATCTTTTGTTGTAGGACTGTTTGAAAGATTTCCTAAAGCCATTTCCTCTTATTAGGCTTGTTAGGTACTTGGAATTGATTGTTTTCAAGAGCGCATTTGGTAACGTTTCTGTTAAAAAATTATTCAAGGAAACAAAAATAGAAAAAAATGTTTTTGTTTCGGGGAACAATTTTTGACTAGAAAGACACATTTGGTAAACTTGCTTCGGGAATAAAAATGAATAGAAACAAGTTTGGTAAACTTATATTCTTTTTTTTTGTTTCTTTTAATTTTTTAATATTTTTATTTTTCATTTTCTCCTTTCTTTTTCTTTTTTTTCTTCTTTTCTTTCGGCCAAGAGGTCGCGGCCTTGCCCAACCATGACGAGGCTCGGCCTCGCCTTGGCCGGGCGAGCTCGGGCTTGCCTAGATCCGGTGAGGTCGAGCGTCGCCGGCCCCTCTGTGAGGCTCTGTCTCGCCGGATCTGGGCGAGCTCGAGCTCGCCTAGCCAAGGCAAGGCCGAGCCTCTCCCGGTGCGGGCGAGGCTCGGCCCGCCTTGGCCGAGTGAGCATGGCCTTGCCCAACCGGCGACACTCGGCCTCGTCGAGGCCGGCGACGCTCCGCGAGGTCGCCGACCCTCAACGGCGTCGGCGGGGCTTTCGACGGCGGTCGTCGGGCCATGGCGAGCCGGCGGCCGACCAAAGAAAAAAGAAGAAGAAAAGAAGAAGAGAGAGAAGTGTTTCTTCAAAATTGTTTCTGGAATAAAAAAATAACTTTTTTTTTTTTTTCTCATTTCTGTTTTTTTTTTTCCGGAACAAAAAAATAGATTTTGAAAAAAACGCAAACAAACGCGTTTTTTGTTTTTATTTTTTTTTTTTTTTGGAACAAAAAACAAAATTTTTGTTCATGAACAACAAAAAAGAACATTACCATGCGTGGCCTAAAATGTTCTTAACCATGCTTAGTTTTACAATAACAAATTCAAAATTGATCAACGACTTGCAAGAAAAATATATATGCGATTAGTCACATTTCATAAATTGCTTATATCTAACATTGTGAATAACTATTTGATTAATTGAAACAAAAGGTTGTTCGATCTCAATTTGTAATTCGAACAAATTATATTGCCCGCTGTTGTCATCCAATCTAATACGAATACTTTGCTCCACGTAGGTGTTTAGCTGAATGCCTTGCTTCTCAACAAATTGTGTTGGGTCACAATCAGATGAACTTCTTTCAATTACTTCTATCCTTATCTCATAAAGGAGCACTAGATTATTGGAGAGTCCAATAAAGAAAAAGAAAAAAGAAAATCCTTTATGACCTTGTCTTTTTGCGATACGTTTGATCATCCTTAACAAGGCATAGTATCATACAAGTGAATACTAAGCAAGAGCATTGTGGGTCATATCATCCTAATTAATAGGCATTGTATGAGAATAGGAAATCAATGAAATGATCAAATGGTAACATCACGAATGATTGGACCATTTGAATTCTTTTAGAAAGACGTTGTGGAGTAAACTTGTGATGAGAGAAGCATAACACATGACCGAGTAGGGACCCTTTGGATTACTCGATTGAGTACACTCTAGCAAGATTGGCACAAAAGTTATGTCATCAGCTATAGGAAAATCATCCCAAAAATTCTAAACCTATCATACGACGGTTAATTTTGATACAAATTTTATTTGAACTAAATTAAAAGAATAAGCTATTTAAAAAAAAAAAAAAAAATGGGTTTCTAACCAACTCTCGTCACTGCACCACCATCGCCGAGAAGGGGATGGATGGCCGGCGGTGGTCATTGGGAAATGCGTAAATAAAAAACAGCTCGTTGGACAAGCAATAATGGTCCGCTTTGATGCAGAGCCGACAACTCTGCCGGTGATCAAAGAAAGGAGATGGCGGTAGACGGAGGAGGAAGACTGGAGAAAAGGCGGAAGCCACTTTTTACTTTTTTATTTACTTGCCGCGTCGTGATACGTAATTTTTATTGGCTTTCAGAGCAGTAAGCCCCATGACGTACGACGTGGTGATAGACACAAACACTACTGTAGACACAAAATCACTGAATATTTTCTCGGTCGTAGACACAAACACTATTGTACGGACACATACTGCAATCAGACTTCGATAGGTGTTCTCGTCGATCAAAGAAGGAAGAAAAGGAAAGATGAAAAAGAACTCTCTCTCTCTCTCTCTCTCTCTCTCTCGCTGCGTGCGTCACATTCATAGGTACCTTTCACCTTTCATAAAGACGACCTCTTTTCCACAAAAATTATATATAAGAGTGACTGAATAGGACGTCAAGCTTTGTCACCTTGCCGCCTGTCCCGTCACAGGAGAAGATCAGACCATTTATTGGGTGGTCCAGGACCGCCACGTCAGCGTGATCCCGGATCACTCATATGACGTCACATGTGAGGGGAGGGGACAAAAGAGGCAAAGAGGAGAGAGAGCGTCAGAGAAGTGGGTCCGGTTTCAGTCTTTATCTGTGCTCCCTATACACGTGGCTCTGTGTGAGTGGTCCGGGACCACACTGACGTGGCGGTCCCGGACCGCCCAATATTTTCTCCCATTTCGGTAGTCCTTTGTTTTTATTTTTTATCATCAACGCAATTCTTAGAAACCCGGGCATGTACTATCATTTTAAAGACGCTTCCCGTGTTGGGGCACTGCCGGAACAAAATCTTAATGAACTGAGGACGAGGATTTTGTCTCCCTTGGATTGGATCAGCTCTCAGCAGCCATTCATGCTCCTCAACAATCTCTCTTGGATTTAGCTTCCTTGCTCTGTTCTTGGGGAAGTGAGCTCAACGGAACACTGACAAGCCCGTGCTGATCTTTGTTAAAGCCTAGAGGTACGCGGTTTCCTTGATCTCTTTTTCGATTTTCAGTTTTAACTTTATCCACAGTGACCATCTCACCAGATCACTAGACTGCTTCATTTCTTGATCGAGAATCATCTGCTGCATAATCTTTACCTTTCCTTTATAATGTGTCCCGAGTAGGTGATCATTGACTAGAAGTTGAACTTGTTGGAAAGGAATAAACTCTCTCTGACTCGAGTGCTACAGTCGGTCCACGAGCTGAGTCTATTATGCATGTTGTGTTGGCCTGTTGCTGTCTTTGTGTACGCATTTCAGTATAAGTAGATCTGCGCTTGAATTCTCTCTTTCGGTTTACTCTTGTGCTGTCTAGAGTTCGATGTTGAACTGAAGCCTTATGAGCGGGTATAGTTTTGGACTTTTAGAACGTATCCCGAATCATGAATGGATTCTAAAGGAAAGCGTCGAAAAGGCGGCGAAATCACCATGTCAGAGAAAAGGAATGTCGATGGAAATGAAGTAATCGTGAACATCTCGACTGAAGGGGATGCAAAAGCTGTGACTGAGGGCAGGGGTTCCAAGGAGTTGGAAACTGCGGCTCCGAAACAAACCCGGGTGGATTCTCCCTGCCAGGCATTCAGTGAATTGAGCACTGCTGTCGCAAAATCAGCGGGAATGAGCTGCCCATCTCCTGAAGTAGCCAGTCTCAGCCCTAAAGCTCCCTCTGCTAACGAATCTTTCGTTAGGAAAAGGAGTCTCAGCAGGTCGGTGTTCTCAAAACCGAAGTCGAGGTTTGGGGAGCAACTGTATTCTTTGATGCCACTCCGAAGACACCGCTCATGGCATCTCGGGGACCAGCTGGAGGAGGAGGTGGAGAGGAGGATGATGAAGAGATCTACAAACAAGTCACTCTTGAATTGAGCAAAGCAAAGCATAAGAGGATAAAGACCAAGGCTTTGGTCGAATGGACCGTGTTTTTTGTCATTCTCGGGTGCCTGGTGGCTAGTTTAACGGTTGATCAATTGGAAGCATCTAGGTTATGGGGATTAGAAATGTGGAAGTGGTGTGTACTTGTGATGGTGCTATTCTCTGGCATGTCGTTTACCCATTGGGTGATGCATTTCATAGTTTTCTTGATTGAGAGGAAATTTTTACTTCGGAAAAAGGTACTCTACTTCGTTCATGGACTGAAGAAGAGTATTCAAGTTTTCACTTGGTTGGCCTTTGTTCTTCTCACGTGGGTACTGTTATTCAATCGAGGCGTCAGGAGGTCGAAGATCGCCAATAAGGTTTTGGATTGCATAACCTGGACTCTAGTCTCTATTCTCATCGGTTCATTCCTATGGTTCTTAAAGACTTTACTGCTGAAGATATTAGCATCGAGTTTCCACGTCACTACATTCTTTGATCGAATTCAAGAATCGATCTTCCATCACTATATTTTGCAAACCTTATCCGGGCCACCTCTTATAGAGGAGGCTGAGAGGATGGGGAAAGATCCTAGTGCCCATGAGTTTAGTTTCAGAACTATGAAGGAAGGTAAAATGGGAAAGGAGAAGAAGGTGATTGATATGGGGAAGATATATAGGATGAAGCAAGAAAAGGTTTCGGCTTGGACAATGAAGATGTTGATTGACACAGTGACAAATTCAGGGCTATCGACCTTATCAAATACGTTGGATGAAGTTGAAAGCATCCATGATGGAGGAGCTGAGCAAGCAGATAAGGAGATAACGAGCGAGATGGAAGCAATGGTGGCTGCATATCACATTTTCAATAATGTCGCTCAGGCTGGTTGCAAGTGAGAAACTAAAGAATTCAGTAGATTAACGGATTGTTTTATCTTTTGGTAACCATATTGTATTTTTTGCAGGTACTTCAATGAAGACGATCTTAGGAGGTTCATGATCAAGGAAGAGGTGGATCTTATCCTCCCATTGCTTGAAGGAGCAGAAGATGGAAAAATTGACAGAAAATCTTTGACAAACTGGGTGGTCAGTGCATTAATGTTTAATTCATTGTAAATTTTGTCTATTGCCCTTTTTCATGTGAAGAGCAATTAACATGCATCGCTGCTCCAGAGTCTTCATCTTCATTCCAGTGATCTGTATGTTAATGCGAATTTGCCAAGAAGTGAAGGGAGAATTCAAAATGAGATACAATTCTTTTACAGGTAAAGGTTTATCAAGGTCGGAAAGCACTGGTACATGCTTTGACCGACACGAAAACAGCAGTAAAGCAATTGAACAAGCTTGTGACAGGAGTATTGATCGTTATTACCATCATCGCATGGCTTCTTTTGATGGAAATTGCTACGACCAAAGTACTAGTCCTGCTTTTGTCACAGCTTCTTGTGGCAGGTTTCATTTTCAAAAACATGTGCAAGACAATATTCGAGGCCGTCATTTTTGTGTTCATTATGCATCCATTTGATGTCGGCGATCGTTGTGTTATCGATGGAGTTCAGGTAACTCTAAAGAGAAACACTTCCAATTTTCTATTGAGATGAGTCTGACTTATAGCAATTCATATTTCTGATGGCAGTTGATGGTGGAGGAGATGAATATCTTAAATACTGTCTTCTTGAAGCTTGATAATGAAAAAATCTTCTATCCAAATTCAGTCTTGGCTACAAAACCTATAAGCAATTACAACAGAAGCCCAGACATGGGCGATAAAGTGGAGTTTTCAATTGATTTTATGACTCCGTTTGAAAGAATTGGAGCGATGAAAGAGAAAATAGGAAAGTAAGTCGATGGAATTGCTTCACTCTTCCTTCATTTCTTACTGCAAATGTTATGGCCTATATAGAGACTTGTTTGGTACAGGACCATATGAAAGATTATAGCAACTCTTTCTAATGACTAGCCTTCTTGATCAGGTACTTGGAGAAAAAGCAGCTACACTGGCACCCGAACCACAACTTGCTTGTGAGTGAGATCGAGAACGTGAACAAGATTAAGATGGAGCTCTACGTCAATCACACGATGAACTTCCAAGATTACGTAGAGAAGGGCAGGCGGAGGACTGAACTAGTCATGGAGTTAAAAAGAATTTTCGATGACTTGAATATTAGATATAATCTCCTTCCTCAAGAGGTCCATCTTTGCCAGATTGAGGATAAAAGGGGCAGGTAATGACTGCATTTGGCTGTTGAATGAATGCTCTGAAAATCTGCCAAAATCAGTGGTTTCGTCCACTTGTCAAGTGAAGGAGGTGACCAGGTCTTTTGATAAATTGGGCTACCTCATTGTTCTTTTCACATAGAGATGGAGCAAGGCCTACCGAAGACAGCCGCATCACCTTGGGCATGTCAAGATGATCAAGAGACCAACTACTGATGCATGATAATTGTGTATTGCAAAGTATACCTAAATCTTGTTTTGTTTTTGGACATTTTGCGACGCGTTGTTAATATTTTGTCTTGGTGACTGTCACAGTTGTTATTTAAAACATTAGGAGGTCAGGTATGAATGATGCCAGTGAATGTAATCTACCTTTTACGTACCTTGAGTATGAGTTATTTGCTCAGCCAAATACGTCTGATGCACATGAATGCACCGTCAAATGTGCCTTTTTGTGAGCATGGGGGTGAGGCTCCAGCTTAAGACCAGAGGTTTGTCCGGTGCATTAGTGCAGGTTCATGTGTACGGTAGAAATCAGTGATTATGATGTCAGGCTGCATTGTCAATGATCATAGGCATTGTACCGATCCAGTTGCTTGACTGAAGTGTGTGCAGGGCATAATCTAGAAGATTTGAGCAGTAGGGCATCCGAAACAAGCCATGAGAAAAGTTACATTGAGGCATGCAATACTATAAGAACAAAACGCTTAGCTGAGGTAATGACATGATCAGAACTGCCGATTAAGCCACTGGATTCTTGATGTTGGTGGTCAGCAACTGTGAAATATACTCTTTGTTCGGGAGATGAACAGTGACTGCATCAGCAAAGGCTCTACATTCTCCACTAGCAATCACCTGCAACAGCAAAGATCTGTTTCTAGATTGGAGCAGCAGGTAAATCGAACGTGCTATGATTCTGTGAGACCATTCTCAACGTTTTTTGAAAAATCGATGAAAAAGTTCAAGCGAGTAAAGTAAAAACTCGTGTATATTCGTTTCTTCAATATTTAAGACTATAAGGATGTTTTAATGATATTTCTGGAGAAAGGACTTGCTCAGTTTGATTTGTGAATGAAAGGTGGAGGAACTAGAGGAGGAAGTCCAAGGGGAGAAGGAGATTCAGACAATGTACAGGAAGAGACTGGAGAGAACCCAGGATTACCTCCGATAATGCCTTCAGATAGCCAAAGACAACGGCTTTCTTCAGCTAAATGTCTGCCGCAAGCACCACGACAGTGGCGACGACGATGAAAAGACAGTAACAATAATAACGACAGTACTGCTAATGATAACGATAAAGTTAACAATAATAATAAAAACCAACGAGAAGAGGTCCTTCTCTCTCCTCAACTCTACAAGGGCAATGTCAGTCCTCCATTATTTTTCTATTTTTTGTCGGAAAATGAGCATTTCATTAAACTAGTTCAAGACGGCTTCAGCACATAATAAGTCCCAAAGAGCGGGAGGGAGGGGAAGGAACCTAATTTTGAGGCGAGGCATTTTTCCTTGGGGGTTTTAGCCATCCAGTTGCCAACCGAATTTGCCTCTATAGGGCAGTAAGACATTGTCTATGATTAAAATGTAGCCGTTGTCTATGATTAGAAAATGATACTGAACATTCATCGACATTTTAAATTGTCTTGTGCAGACCGATTGCAGTGGAAATAGCAGAAGGCAACCTCAGGTCTGCGCTTCCGGAGGGCGAAGATGACCAACTCGAAGAGCTTGTCCAACTCATACGCCTCTTTTGGGACCGAGACCCTTCAAAGAGACCGTCCTTCTCCACAATACTGGCAATTTGAGAGTAATTAAGCAGACGCTCACCAAAAATGTTTGGATTTTGGAGAGGGGTCAACGCAAACATTTTTTAATATATTTTTAAAAAATTTTATTTAGATAAAGTTTGTGCTAAAATTGAGGGTCGCACAATTAATTTTTGAATTTTTTGGATAATTTTTTCCTCTAGCCGATTATGTAACTTTTGTGCCCATCTCACTAGAGTAAATTCAATCGAATAAATCAAAGGTTCCCTATCCCAATCAAGCTTTATGCATCTCATTGCAAGTTTATTGCACAACTTCTTAAAATAATTCATTCGAAAATGTTATGCAGTCTAGCCATTCGTGACGTTACCATTTTATCATTTAATTGATTTCAAACGCATGGGTCCCTTCACACATACCTATTAATTAGGATGATATGACTTATGATACTCTCACTTAGTATTCACTGTACGATACTATGCTCTCTTAAGGATGATCAAACGTATCGCAAAAAGACAAGCTTATAAAAGATGGATCTTTCTTTTTTCCTTGTTGGACTCTTTTATAATCTAGTGCTCCTTTATGAGATAAGGATAGGACCAGTTAAAAGAAGTTCATATGGTTGGGAACCGACATAATTTGCTGGGAAGCAAGACATTCAACTAAACAACTACGTGGAACAAATAGCATAGCTATTAGATTGGAGGAGAATTACCGAAAAAGTACTAAATATATTCTAATTATGTCAACTTAGTCATAGATTTAGGACTTTTTTCAGTAATCCTTCCTAAATTGGACGACAATAGTAAATGATATAATTTGCTTGAATTTCAAATTAAGATCGAACAACTTATCCAATTAATCAAAATAGTTATTCACAATGTTAAATACAAGTAATATCCACAACTGTGAGTAATCAAACATATTTTTTTTTTGCAAGTTGTTGATCGAATTTGAATTTGTTACTGTAGAACCAAGCACGATTAAGAACTTTTGAATAACAATCAAATTGCTCAACTTTATTTGTTCTTTCTGAATGTCCAACAATTTTTTTTGCGATTGCAAGGTAAAGATTTCACAATACTGCTTGTCGAACAAGCTGTCGTGGCTCGCGGCCTCCCATCCACAGGGCACCGCCCCATGCATAGCTCCGTCTTCTTTATTGTCCGCGGCTTTGGTCGTCGATCCAGATTTGGCCTTGTGGAACTCGTACCCGAGCTCGATCTTCCCAGTGAAGAGCTCCACCCCAAATCCGGAGGAACTCACTGATGGTCCATCTCCCGGACGAACTCCAAATCTGAGGCCATGGCTTACCGAGAAAACCCAAAAGTTTCATCATACCCACTGAGGAAACTTCATTCCGAACAAAAAAAGAAAAGCAGAGGAAGGCTGACGGTCCATCTCCGAGAAAATTTAAAAGTTTCATCATACCCAGTGAGCAAGCTCCATTCCGAACGAAAAAAAGAAAGATAAAGAAGGCTGATGGTCCATCCCCAGGCCAAACTCCAAATTTGAGGCCGTGGCTCGTCGAGAAAACCCAAAAGTTTCATATCCAGTGAAGCTTTATTCCGAAGAAAAAAAAAAAAAACAGAGGAAGTTTCATAACATGGACGGGGTGGTGCTCTGTGGATAAAAGGCCACGAGCGACAGCAGCTCGTTCGACAAGCAGTAATAGTTGGCTTTGACGCATCACTGGCGACTCTGCCGGTGAACAAACGACGAGGATGGCAGTAGATGGATGAGGAAGACGAGAGATAAAAAAACAGAAGCCAAGTTTGGATTTTTTTTTTTTTGTTGAACATGTATTGATTTTTATTGGCGTTTAATCAAAAAGGAAAAATGTCACAAATGGTCCTGAAGTTTTATGCAATGTTCAATTTTATCCTTGAGCTTTTGATTAACTCATTTGGTCCATAAACTATTGACAAATATTAAATTTAGTCATTCCGTTCAAACCGTTAAGTGGCTACTGCTTTTCCTTTTTTTTTTTTTTCTTCTTCTTCTCTCTTCCCTCCACCAGCTTTGGTGGAGCCAGTGGAGGGAAGCCGGTGGCCAACGAGGGTCACCCAATGTAGGCTAGGGCTGCCCTCGCCAACCCACGGGAGGGACATGTAGAATTCCACCAGAGGGACCTCGACCCCTCCCTACTGCAGCTCGCCAAGCCTCGCTGCACGAGGCCACAAGATGAGGACGCCAACCGCATGGCTCCTCCACCAAGTCTATACTTCCTCAACCTCCCTCTTCTCTTCTCACCACATCTCTAGTGACGCCAGCACCCAATCTCCCTGCAGTCGCTTGAACCTCGACCTCCCTCCGTCGGCACCACCATGATCTCCTCCAACCGCTGCATCAAGCCCTGCGCTCCCTGTGGTGCGACTTGCAGAACCCAGCAACTCACCGAGGGCGGCCTTTGCCAGGGTGGCAAGGGCACCTCGCCCAATGCCGGCAAGGGCGACCCTCGCCAGACTCGAGCAAGGGTACCTTGCCAAATATAGTGAGGGAGGCCCTCGCCAGCACAAAAGGTTTAGGACTTTTTTGACACTTTTCCCAAGTGGAGGAAATAGAGGAGGAAGTCAAAGGGAGAAGGAGCGTCGGACAATGTACAGGAAGAGACTGGAGAGAATCCAGGATTACCTCGGGTACTACCTTTGGATAGCCAAAGACAACGGCTTTCTTCAGCTAAACGTCCGCCACAAGCACCACGACGACGATGACGACAAAGAACACGGCAACAATGACAATAATAATAAAAAGCAATGAGAAGAGGTCCTTCTCTCTCCTCAACTCTACAACGACAATGTCAGTCCTCCGTTTGTTTGTTTTTTCCTCTTTTTTTGTTCGTAAAATAAGCATTTCATTAAACTAGTTTTCAAGACGGAAGACCTGAGAGATGGGCATCAATACATAATAAGTTCCAAAGAGCGGGAGGGGAAGAAACCCAATTTTGAGCCGAGGCATTTTTCCCGTGGGTTTTAGGCTTTTAGCCATCCAGTTGGCAGCCGAATTTGCCGCTATAGGGCAGTAATACATTGTCTAAGATTAAAACGTAGTCTGTTGTCTATGATTAGAAAATGCTACTGAACATTCATCGACATTATACATTGTCTTGTGCAGACAGATTGCAGTGGAAGTAGCAGAAGGCAACCTCAGGCCTGCGCTTCCGGAGGGCGAAGATGGCCAACTCGAAGAGCTTGTCCAACTCATACGCTTCTTTTGGGACCAAGACCCTTCAAAGAGATCATCCTTCTCCACAATTACTGGCAATTTGAGAGTAATTAAGCAGACGCTCACCAAAAATGTTTAGATTTTGGAGAGGGGTCTACGCAAATTGCGGTTCCCTGAGGGTCTTAGTCATATCAAATTACGTAATCCAAAATGTTTTTGAGTTATGTGTAAGAGGGACAGATATTTCGTCCCTCCCCGGCTATGGTGGGGCTGCGGTGGCAACAGCTAGTTTTTTTTTTTTTTTTTCATGCGGTGGCAACAGCTAGTTTGAAACCCCATTTTTTAATATCTTTTTTTTTTGAATTTTTATTTAGATAAAGTTTGTGCTAAAATTGATCGCCGCACCATTAATTTTTTTGATAATTTTTCCTCTAGCCGATCATGTAACTTTTGTGCCCATCTCGCTAGAGTAAATTCAATCGAATAATTCAAAGGGTCCCTATCCCAATCAAGCTTTATGCATCTCGTCGCAAGTTTATTGCACAACTTCTTAAAATAATTCATTCGAAAATGTTATGCAGTACAGTCGTTCGTGATGTTACCGTTTGATCATTTCATTGATTTCAAACACATGAGTCCCGTCAAATGTACCTATTAATTAGGATGATATGACCTATGATACTCTTAGTTAGTATTCACTATACAATACTATGCTCTCTTAAGGATGATCAAACGTATTGGAAAAAGACAAGCTTATAAAAGATCGATCTTTCTTTTTTCCCTTGTTGGACTCTCTTATAATCTAGTGCTCCTTTATGAGATAAGGATAGGACCACTTGAAAGAAGTTCATATGGTTGGGACTCGACATAATTTGCTGGGAAGCAAGACATTCAACTAAACAACTAAGTGGAACAAATAGCATCGCTATTAGATGGGAGGGGAAATTACCGACAAAGTACTAAATCTATTCTAATTATGTCAATTTAGTCATAGATTTAGGACTTTTTTGGTAATCCTTCCTAAATTAGAGGACAATAGTAAATGATATAATTTGCTTGAATATCAAATTAAGATCGAACAATTGATCCGACTAATCAAATAGTTATTCACAATGCTAAATACAAGTAATATCCACAACTATGAGTAATCAAACATATTTTTTTTGCAGGTTGTTGATCGAATTTGAATTTGGTACTGTAGAACCAAGCACGATTAAGAACTTTTGAATAACAATCAAATTGCTCAACTTTACTTGTTCTTTTTGAATGTCCAACATTTTTTTTTTTTTTTTTTTTTTTTTGCGATGGCAAGGTAAAGATTTCACGGTGCTGCTCGTCGAACAAGTCGTCGCTCGCCGACCTTCCATAAATAGGGCACCGCCCCATCCATAGCTCCGTCTTCTTTGTTGTCCATGGCTTTGGTCGTCAATCCAGAATTGGCCTTGTGGAACTCGTACCCGAGCTCGATCTGTAAGAGTTTTCCTAATGTAGACTAAATTAATTGATATTGTAATTTACTGTTTTTACGGTTACCGTAGAATATGGTTGGTTTAAAGCGAGATAGAAGGTTTCTTAATTAGTCTAATATGAGCTGGCTAGTGTGGGCCGAGTTGAGCTTGGCCCATAATGAGGGGGACTGGCTAGAAATTCTATAAATAGTGTTCAAGTCTCTTCTCTAACCCTAATTCTCACATGTATCCTCACCTAAGGGGCGTTTACCTAACGCTAAACGTGAAGGGGGCCGCCTCATTGAGCCAGTGATACGGAGGGCAATAGAGGAGAAGGACTTGCGCATGGAACATTGTGTTTCCGCTTCCGCTTCAAGAACAATGGATCCCAAAACATGTGCGTTAATCTTTCTACTCAATTATGCATGTTCTTGTTCTAGTTATAGAGATCTTGGGGTTGCGCAATTTGTGTCCAACATGTGGTATCGAGCAACCGTAACCCTAGAACTTGAACGCATAAAGTTTTTCCTAATTTGTGATTTCCGAGACTTTTTGTTCAATAAAAATAAAATTAAATCACAAATTCGGATTGGGCTCGATGAGATGAGCAAGACCATCAGCGGCGAGTCGCCGGAGGAGGCCTCACGCCCCCCCACGTGCGGCCACGCGCCGCCTGGGCGTCGAATGCACGCCACGCGTGAGCTCCACGCGCTGCCTGAGTTGGCGGCGCGTGTGGGCGCGTGAATGCTCCGATCGGCATGTGGCTGGCGGCTTTGGACTCATATGGTGATTTCCTATCTCGTGGTATATTTATTTTATATTTTTGATAATTTTATGGATGTTAAAATATATACGTAACCCTAAATACGTGTATTTTTAGTATATTTTGTGTATTTTTCTTATATTTTCTGTGAAATTGGAAATGTAAGTGTTGGGTTACAGGTATATTATCACATAAATATTATAATTGTGTGATTCATCAATAAAAATTAAACTTTATTGTAAACTGAAGCTGGCTTAATGAGATACAATCGGTATGTGATAGTATTTGAGTTATGTATTGAACTGATGAGAAACAATAAAGGTTATGAAACTTTTGTTACTCAAGCATACTCCTTAACATGCTGGTAATCTTTGAATGATGGACGTCTTAAAAACTTGTGACCAAACTGATTGTACCGATTAACACGTCTGCTGAATGTGGGTAATGCATGTCAATTAAGTTACTGCATATTATACATGAAATTATCTGGTCACTTGTTAATGTCTATCAAGTTGAATATTTTTTATGGTTAAATAGTATGACAATATTTACGTAGAGCAATAGTATCTATTGTTAAATTTTAGATATTTAGTTCTCTGGTTTGACTCAATTAATAGGCCATTGGTTGATTACAATAATAATTTATTACTTAAAGAAATTAGTTAATAAATCAGTTGCTGGCCTTGGAGTTATTTTTTGCCTTATGAACTCATGAGTGATTATGGATTAGCTGTCAAACTTGTCGATTTGGTGTACCATGTATTACTATTGATGTTAATTTATGAGAAATATTTTAGATCATCATTCTTTTTATGTTGTTATGGTAATATGTAATTGAGGTGCATAAGAGATGTTTTATTCTCTATTATGAGAAGTTTCTTGTATTACTATGATCAATGATCTCATTGGAATATGTCTTTCAGATTCGCTGTATATATATATTTTAATGAATAAAACAATATAATTAGCATAATATGTGATTTTGGTGATATGCTGCCCTTATCATTAAAGTTAAAATCACATGTATATGGTGTATGTGAGGAGTAAAGTTTATATCCATGGTATGAGAGAATTTCAATGATTCAATGGAGTAGTGACCGCCAAAGTGGCACACTTAATTGGGTTTGAGAAATTTCGGTCTCGTATGATTATTGGAATGTCTCATGATCTAATGCGTAGTCATACTCCCAAATGATATGAATGTGTATTAGTTCATGGAGGGATACATGATAGTGTGGTGGAGGAGCGACCGATTCTAGTGATTCATATGTCCAAAGATAATAAATTCATGAAGAATTGGAATATATTCTCATAACTGCTATTATGTGGGGAGTGTACAACTGCATGTCATGTATTCTGCCCAAAGGTCATGTATTCTGCCCAAAGGTGATTATATAATTATGTGTGTAACTCTCGGATGTGTACTTGTACGTCAAGTTACACGGTACTCACATGATGCTAATTATATATATTGCTTATTTTTCAGTCACCTTTTTGTAATTAATAACTTCATTATTATTGAGGTTTTTACTACTTCAAATTTTAAGTTATGGACATATAATTTGTTGCTTGAGAAAAGAGCAATTGAATTTGCTTACTTGTCTATGAAACGTTCCATTCGGAACACTTGAAAAGAGGTTTGCCGCATACTTGCACCGCTATAAGATGATGGAAGCCTTAGTTGCTTGAAATTATGTCTTATCTAATATTGAAATTAGGACATATCTGCAAAAATTGTGTTTAAGTTCTAATGACATATACATCTCGTATATAATTAAAATGTTGTTTCTGAATGTTTTCTATTTAAGGAAAATGACCGAGATAAATGTCTTAAAATGTTGTCGGGTTTAACGGTGGCCATGAGTATTTTGGCAAGTATGACAATACGAAATAGCTTAAAGGGTCATTTGTCAAATATTTGGTAGATGCAGGGTGGTAATTTAATTACTATACTTGAAAATTTTGACAAAAAGATTTGGTCGAAAGGCATAAATGAACCATATTGAACATGGTGATGAGTATAATTAGTAATACTAATTTATATGGTCTTTTGTGGGCTGATATTATGAAAGCAATTTTTTCATATACAAAAGATGTCTCTTATCAAAGTTGTTTCATAAACTTCTTTTGAGTTATAGATTGGACATAAATTACTTGAATCATATAAAATTTAGAGGTGTTATGCAAAAGTGAGGTTGTCTAATCCAATATTAAGTGCGTTGGAATTCGAGATCCACTCGGAATTATTTTGTATCTTATCTCGGATTATTAAAGGAGTATTGATTTTATGACCCTAAAGAAGATACATGAATTACTAAATCACATACTCTAAAGTTTCTAAAGATTGATCTAATTGTAGAGGATAGCTGCTCTTAGACTATTAAAGATAATAGTATGATGGATGTTACTATGTTTTTTTTTTCTTTACCTATACGATAATTATGGAATCTCCCGTACCATAGACTAAACTTGTTGATGTTCAAGGTACTATTCTTGATATAATTTATAATTGAATTTCTTAAACCTCTCAAGTGCAGAATGAAGTGGTTGCGGCTTTATTAAGGAGATTTGTTAGGGAAAGACGATTAATTATATCATCATACTATATAGTCTATTTGTGAGAGCATGATTACAATATCCACTACATGGTTGTTTTAGCAACTTATATAAATGTTATTTCTTGTTCTCAATTAAGTATGTGATTAGATGCCATAAAAAGCGATATACAATCTATGAAACATGTTTGGAAACTCTCTTCGGCGATTTCTGCACTGTTCCTACACCTTCGTCCGTTGCTGGTTTCGCTCCTGCTAACCATCGTTTGGACCCATCCTTTCGCGACAAGACGTGCCTTCCTCAGCTCTTCAAACCCCTTTGTTTTGTAGCCTGGTACGTCTTCATTCCGCGGGCTTATTGTTGTGCGATGGTTTAGGGTTTCTCCATCTCTGTCGCTTGATCTTGCTGTAATGGAGCCAGTAGTAGCTCGGGCCCATTCAGGTGATGAAGGGCCGAGTAACCGAACCCAATCCCCTCCTGTTATTGAGGATCCCTCGGTGGTGGACAAACCGGGTAATGCTCAGACTCGTAAGGCTTCGGCCCCTTTCTCTGGAACCGCGGGTGTGCGTCTACAATCTGGTGTTGCGCGTGGTCGCGTAAGCAGTCGGGGTAGGTCCAGGTCAAGGCGTAACAACTCTAGGGGTGGTTCGATTAAGCCTGCGAACCGCACTTGGGCAGCTGTTACAAGTGGTGCTGCCAGGGGTTACGATCTTGAATACACTCCTATGCATTTTGACAGCGATCCTATTATTCACATGGATGAGTCTGACTTAGATGCTGCGGATCCTAAGCTATATGATTGCCTTGTCGAGTATTTCATAGGAAGGATCTTACCGTTTAAGGTTGTTGATGAGTCGCTTAAGAGAGCATGGGGTCCTGTATTGCTTGAAGTGATGTCTAATGGCAGGGGCTTATTTCTGCTGCGGTTTGCTGATCCTGAGTTCAGGAGGAAAATATTAGAAGGTGCGACTGTTACTGTCGCCAGAATCCCGCTGATACTCCAACAATGGAAACCGGGAATTGAATTAAACAAAGAATCTCTTCAATCTGTGCCGGTTTGGATTAGGTTGAGAAATCTTCCGTTCTCTTTCTAGTCTGCTCATTCTATTAGTAAGGTAGCCAGTGCCCTCGGGAAACCGCTTTACGTGGACCACAGAACGGAGCAGATGTCCATGCTTACCTTCGCACGTGTATGTGTCGAAATAACAGTGCAGCAGCCTGCCTATGAGTCTCTTAAGCTGGAACTTATGGGGAAATTGGTTGTTGTGGATGTGGAATATGAATGGAAGCCTGTAGCTTGCTTGAAGTGCGGAATTTTCGGGCACAAGTGCACTGAGATAGATAAAGAATCTGATCCAACCTTGCCGGTGGATGGAAATGACGAGACTGAGCTCGTTCAGGTCCCTATTGCAGAAATGGTTCCTCAGATGGCAAAAGGTAAAGGGGTGGCTACTCATCCTATTTCAAGTAGGGAGGATTTGAATGATGTGCTGGGGGATCCGCAGATCTATATCGTCCGATCAAATAGGTGAGACTAGTTCGCTGAAAACGAACCCAGGTCATGAATCATCTATGATCAATCTTGCTAACTACGCCACTCTTGCTAAGTCTAGCATCTGCTTCAGGAGACTTGGAATGGATACAGGTTAAGCGAAGGAATAAAAAGAAGAAAAGGAAAGCGGCGAAACAGGCTGCTGCTGCAGCTGCAGCTGTCTTTAACGGCCCATCTCCTCCTACTGAGGAAGGCCAAGTGATGAAACGTAAGGACGTCCAGCCGGAGGAGACTTCGGTGATCCCTGAACCTTCTTGCGTCAAAGCGGTTGTTCCTCTTGCTTTGTCAGAAAGTTCTGAGGAGATTTCGAATTCCAGTATTCATGATGAATCCAGCGATGATGAAGTTCAGTCGGTAGACAAGTCTACGCTAAAAGGGAAACCTCCTGCAAAGGTCCCTAATCTTCAGGACCAGTTGCTATGTCTCCTTCCTACCCCCCTCCTGCTGCGGCACCGAAAGCTTCGGCTAAGGGTAGGAGGACTGCCAAGAAGAGGTAATCCTGTTCCTTATTCTGTTTTTTGGATGATAATCGGCTTTTGGAATATTAGAGGCATTGTTAATCCCCTTAGGCGGGCGGAAATCAAGCGTTTTGTTGCTATAAATAAATTGTGTTTCATTGGCCTCCTTGAGACCAAAGTGCCTGAGGATCTTTTTGAATTGGTCTCGTCCACCCTCATTAGGGGTTGGTATTGGCTTTCGAATTATGAGTTTTCACCTCGTGGGAGGATCTGGGTTGGCTGGAATCCACAGTTAGTCTCCTACTCTGCTATTTCCATTAGTGATCAAGCGGTGCATGGCATGCTGAAGTTTAACAGTTCGGGGTTAAGTTGCTGTCTATCTGCTGTTTACGCGGAGCACACGTTTGCCTGCCGGCGCCCTCTATGGGAAGACCTTTGCCATTATAGTGATATTTTCCAGAATTCTCCGTGGTTGGTCTCTGGCGATTTTAATGCAATTAAAGATCCTTTCGATCGCATTGGCTGTTCTACCAACTGGATTTCCTACTTTGATGAATTTCCCCATTGCTTGGCCCGTGCGGAACTTATGGACGTCGATATGTTGGGTGCTTTGTTTCACTTGGTCCACCTCATCCGGTGACGCGAGGAAAATGAGGAAGATCGATCGCGTGCTCGTCAACGGTGAGTGGAATCTCCAATTCTCTTACTCAGAGGCCAATTTCCTTAATCCAGGGATATCAGATCATTGTCCTATGACTATTAGAGTTTTGCAGCCCTCATATAACAGGAAGCCTTTTAAATTCTTCGACTTTTGGACTCATCATCCAGAGTTTAAGGCCATTGTTCAGCAAGCATGGGATAGTTCGGTTGCAGGCGTATCCATGTACCAACTTGTATCGAAGCTTAAGAGAGTAAAGGCGCGGCTTAGATCTCTTAATCGTGAGGCTTTCTCCGACATTTCAGTCAAGGTTGCTGAGGCTAGAGACGCTCTGACAAATGCTCAGCTAGACCTCCAGTTGAACCCGGCAAGCCCGATTCTTACTCAAGAAGAAAGGGAGTGTCGCCGTGTATTTGTTGATCTCAGATCTCAGGAAGAATCCTTCTATAGACAGAAGTCTAGGATTACATGGCTAAAAGAGGGTGATAGGAACACGAAGTTCTTTCACCAATCTGTGAAGAGAAGGCACTTATTGAATCGCATCCTTTCGGTAAAAGACCCATCCGGAACAGTCATTACTAATTCGGTATTGGTTCCTCAGGTGTTTGTTAATTATTTTTCTGATCTGTTATCTCCGAAGGAAGGGCTGATCAGACCGTCCATTGATGAGGTGAGGCAGTATGTTCGCAAGACCCTGTCCCAAGACCAATCAAGCTTCCTCAATATGCTGGTTTCTGATTCTGAAATTAAAAATACATCATTTTTGCTGGCAAAGGGCAAGGCCCCTGGCCCGGATGGTTTTTCTGTCGATTTCTACAAATATTGCTGGGATTCCGTTGGCTCTTCAGTGCTCGAATCAGTGCATGACTTCTTCTGCAACGGTCGGCTCTTAAAAGAGGTTAATGCCACTACTCTAGTGCTTGTCCCTAAAGTGCCTAATGCTAGTGCGGTAATGGACTATAGACCGATTGCATGTTGTAACACGATTTATAAGGTGATTACGAAGATTCTAGCCAATAGAATAACTAGGGTCCTTGGGGATTTGATTACTCAGTCCTAGAATGCATTTGTTAAGGGCAGGAGAATGAGGGATAACATCCTATTAGCTCAGGAATTGTTTGCGGGATTCCATCTAAACCCGTATTTCCTAAGTGTGCGATAAAAGTTGATTTTCATAAGGCTTTTGATACTGTCAACTGGGATTTCTTAGAGCTGGCCCTTGAAGCGTTTCGGTTTCCTTCCCATTTTATAAAGCTCATTATGGTATGTGTTCGGACTCCGAAATTCTCTATATCCATCAATGGGGATCTTCACGGTTTTTTTCTGGGGGGTAGAGGCCTAGGGCAAGGAGATCCAATGTCCCCATACCTATTCACGTTGGTAATGGAGGTGTTCTCCGGTATCTTGATTTCTTGCACCTCCAATCTAGATTTTAAATTCTACTGGAGATGCAAAAAGGTTCAGCTCTCCCATTTGTTTTTCGCAGATGACGTATTCCTGTTCTGTTAAGCGGATTGGAAGTCGGTTGTCATGTTAAAAACAGGGCTTGATCTGTTCTCCTCTTGGAGTGGTTTAGTTCCTAACAAGCACAAGAGCGAGATTTTCATGGCTGGTGGTGATACTTCTATCCGGAACAGAATCCTTTGGGCCTTCGGATTTCAGGAGGGGAAATTACCGGTCCGCTATCTAGGTGTACCGATTATCTTTTCTAGATTGAATAGAGCGGACTACATAGCATTGATAGATCGCATTACCGCAAGAATCCAATCATGGACGCATCGGTTCTTATCGTTCGCAGGTAGGCTGCAACTTATAAGATCTGTTCTTCATTCCGTCCAAGCATTCTGGACGAGCGTTTTCACTCTTCCTTCCTTGGTCCTAACGGATATTGAGCGGATAATGAGGCAATTCTTATGGAAAGGTACATCACCATGTCAGGGTGGCGCCAAAGTGGCTTGGGAAGATGTTGTCCAAAAACTGAAGGGGGCCTCGGCATTCGAAATATAAGGGATTGCAATAGCGCTTCTATGGTTAAATATATATGGATCCTATTCTCTGATAAAGAATCCTTGTGGTGCCAATGGGTTCATTCGGTTTTCCTAAAGAAGAAAAATTTCTGGATCGCCGCTCAGCCAAGGACTTGCTCCCGGACGTGGAAGAAGATTCTCCGCTTTGACCCTTTTTTCGCCTATCTTTCGTGGGTGATTGGAAATGGATACTTCGGCTCCCTGTGGCATGACTATTGGCTTCCATGTGGTCCTTTGGATGGATTCATCCCTACATCTTTTAGGGACAGAGTCTGCCTACCGGATTATGCAAAGTGGTAGGCGATCTCTACTCCCCGTGAGGTACCGCATTCGAAATCTTCTGAAAGATGGTCGATTGCTTTGCCGCCATTATCCCCGTGCGGGACAAATTTATTTGGTGCTGCGATTCCTCCGCGCGTACTCGGTTGCCTCGGCTTGGGAATCCATCGGGGTCAAGAGAAACTCGGTCAAATGGGCCTCTCTCATTTGGGATAACGCCCTTGCTCCGTGGTATCAGTTTATATTGTGGCTTATAACAAAAAACCGCCTTCCTACTCAGGCGATGCTTCTATCTCATGGCAGAATAGACTACAGTCTACGTGACTTTTGCAATGAAGTTCTAGACTCTGTTGATCATATTTTCTTCGGTTGTCGCACCTTGGCACCTTTAGCCTTCTTTTGGGCCGCCAGGTGTAACCTCCTGTGGAAGAACAGAAGCTGGAAGGATCTCATTTTCTGGGCTATGAAGTTCTTCAGTGGAAAGGATTTCTATCACAGGATTGTTCGATTCTCTTTCGGAGCTTTGTGTCATCTAATTTGGAAGAAGAGGAATAGCCATTCCTACAATGAAAAATCACCTTATTAAGGCGGTCGAGACAAAGCTATTTCCTTCTCCAATGTTCCTCCATCCCCGAGGAACATAAGGCTTCAAAGGTGCTTTGGGATTCGATCCGGTGGTCTTCTCTACTCGCCGATCTTGTTTCGCTCACCTCTGCTCTGGTTTCTCCGTTCTTAGCCTTTGTAGGTTTAGTTCGGAGGGTCTTCGTGGGCTGTATGGTGCTTTCGCCATTGCCTTCGCTTGCTTTTCCTTACCTGTTGTTCTTGCTCGTTTTACATCGGTTCCCCTCCACTCTTATGTTATGAGAGTGTAGGTTATGGACCCGATCTTTTGTAATTTTCCAAGCTCCATATATTCTATTTACCTTTCACAATATATATATATATATATATATATATATATATATATATATATGTTTGAAAACTTACTGACTTGTCTAAAGATCACAAGTTTATTAGTTGCAAATTGGTGTAGAAAACTAAAAGATTTCAAAGAAAGATAGATGACATTTAAAGCCAAGCTGGTAGCTAAAGTTTTCACTCTAAAAGAGGGATGGATTGTTTATATTGAATAAATAACTATTTCTTTAAAAGATTCTTTCAGAGTGAATGTGGCATTAATAGTTTATTTATTTATATATGGAGTTACGCCAAATAGGTACAAAATCTATATTGTGCAATTGGATGATTTTGCAGCAAATTCAAGTAAACTTGTGTGTAGACTGAAAAGTTCTAATTCATGGTTTTAAGCAAGTTTCCAGATAATATTATTAAAATTTTATAGTGTTGTCATTTTGTTCAATTGGGAACAAAATAATTCAATAAACTACAAGATTAGTGGGAGAAAATTTATTTTTTTCTCATACTTTATGTACATAATATTTACAAGTTGTGATATTGAGACATCTTATATTCTTTATACTGAGGTTTGTAAGGATTGTTTTTGCGATATTATATTAGATTTTCATGGAGGACATTTGCTGATTGTATAATGGAAATATTCAATATACATTATTGCAAGCCAGGAATTGCTCATGTTGTTAAGGGTGATGGACTAAATCTATCACATTGTCCTTATTTAGATATTGAGAAAATCTAATTAAATGGTGTACCTTGTGTCAGTGCATTTAAAAGTATAATGTATGCTCAAATTTGCACTAGACTAAATGTTGTCTTTGTGACGGGACTCTAGGCAGATATCGGTCAAATCCTAGACATGATCACTGTGTTCGTTACACTTTGTAACGGTTTGATATGTATCAACTTTTGCATTCAATAAAATATTTTGAATGTGTTGTTATTATGTTTAATACATATTGATAAAGTCTCAAGAGATTGTATAAATCTTGAGTGAAGGCTAGGGGCATCCGAGCATCTGGTTATTAGCCTTGTGCATATGTCTTGTAATACATAAAGAAATGTTAACCATAATAACAAGACATATGTGGGTTCATTGGAACCATAAAGCATTCTCTAGTGGCATAAGTTTTTGTGACACCTAAGGTAAGAGAATGGTGACTAACAAATGAGATCTCTTTATGAGAGATGTTATCCATTTGCCACACTACCATATTGAATCCATATCAATAAAGTTGAGAACATTCGTGACCATGAAAGGTTTTGTGTGTATACATGCAGTTATCGCCATGATTCAGTGTTTAAAACTTTATGGGATATGATTGACTATTAAGAATTATCTCTGGACCAAATATGCGTACATACGGTACGATTTCAATTAATATAGTCCAAGTGGGAGAATGTAAGAGTTTTCCTGATGTAGACTAAATTAATTGATATTATAATTTATTATTTTTATGGTTACCGTAAAATAGGGTTAGTCTAAAGTGAGATAGAAGGTTTCTTAATTAGTCTAATATGGGCTGGCTAGTGTGGGCCGAGTTGAGCCTAGCCCGTAATGAGGGGAACTGGCTGGAAACTTTATAAATAGTGCTCAAGTCTCTGATCTAACCCTAATTCTCACATGTATCCTCACCCAATGGGCATTTACCTAACGCTAAACGTGAGAGGGCCGCCTCATTGAGCCGTGATACGGAGGGGGAGGGCAATAAAGAGAAGGACTTGCGCGTGGAACATTGTGTTTCCGCTTCCGCTTCAAGAACAATGGATCCCCAAACAGGTGCGTTAATCTTTCTACTCAATTATGCATGTTCTTGTTCTAGTTATGGAGATCTTGGGATTACGCAATTTGCATCCAACACGATCTTCCCAATGAAGAGCTCCACCCCAAATCTGGAGGAACTCACTGATGGTCCATCTCCAGGATGAACTCCAAATCTGAGGCCATGGCTCACCGAGAAAACCCAAAAGTTTCATCATACCCACCGAGGAAACTTCATTCCGAACAAAAAAATAAAAACAGAGGAAGGCTGAAGGTCCATCTCCGAGAAAATTCAAAAGTTTCATCATACGCAGTGAGCAAGCTTCATTCCGAACGAAAAAAGAAAGATAAATAAGGTTGATTGGTCCATCCCCAGGACAAACTCCAAATTTGAGGCCGTGGCTTGTCGAGAAAACCCAAAAGTTTCATATCCAGTGAAGCTTCATTCCGAAGAAAAAAACAAAACAGAGGAAGTTTCATAACATGGATGGGGCGGTGCTCTGTGGATAAAAGGCAACGAGCGACAACAGCTCGTTCGACAAGTAGTAATGGTTGGCTTTGACGCATCACTGGCGACTCCGCCGGGTGAACAAACGAAGGGGATGGCAGTAGATGGATGAGGAAGACGAGAGATAAAAAAACAGAATTATTAGGAATTATAATGGCTTTATTGGGTGTGATGTTTTGTTTCCAATTTTAATACTAGGAATTATTAACTTTTGATTCATGAGAAATAGGGCACATGTGCTAATTAGTCGAAACTGCTATAGTGGACTAATTTCCTTTATCCGCAACAAAAAAGGTCGATGTTATGGGAAACCGTCGTATGAAACATAGTCGTGGGTACTTCTAAATCAATCAATAAATTTGGAGAAATTAATTTCTATTTTCTGCAGAAGAAAAGGAAGACTTCTTTCCACAGAAAGAAAATATAGGAATGAATGAATAAAAAGGTCAAGCTTCGTCTAAGATTCTTTTGGTATTCCTTTTTTTCTGTCACAAATTTACCAAAAATTTCAAACTAATATATTTATGATAATTTTATTCTTTATTGATTTCCGTTAAATTGAATTAATACTATGAAAATCATAAACCGATACATTTATGATAAATGAAAAGTAAAACCCCAAATTGATATATCCGTCTACTATTATATATTATCTAATTAGTAATTTGACTCTAAAATTTAACGTGAAAATTTAACAAAAATTAACCAAGCGTAAATTTATCATAAGTGTATCAGGTTTGGAGTTTTTATGATATTAATCATGTTATTTTTTATTATCATCAGTGCTATCCTTATAAACCCATGCATGTATTATCATTTTTAAACACGCTTCCCGAGTTGGAGCACTGCTTGAACAAAATTTTAATCAACAAAGTACGAGGATTTTGTCCCCTTAAATTGGATTAGCTCTTAGTAGCCATTGATGCTCCTCTAAGTCATTTTGGTTTTAGCATCTTGCTTTGTTCTTGGTGAAGTGTGCTCAACGGAGCACCAACAACCCGTGCTAATCTTTGTTAAGGTACGCGATTTTCTTGATCTCCTTTTCGAATTTCAGTTTTAACTTTACTCACAATGAGCATCCCATCATATCACTTGACTGTTTCATTTCTTGATCAAGAATCATCTGCTGCAAAATTTGTACCTCTTCCTTTATTGTGCGTCCTCAGTAGATGATTATTGATTATAAATTGATTTGTTGGGAAGGACTAAAATTTTTCTCTAACTTAGCATACTAGAGTCAGGTCCACGAGCTCAGCCCACATCATGCCTGTTGTGTTGGCCTGTTGTTGTTGTGCATACGCATTTCAATATAAGTAGATTTGCTGTTAGAATTTATATGTGCGCGGAAGCATGATTTTGGTATTGATAATAGTTTTTATTAGTGATGTTGTGTGTAAGTGTATGATATAATTTGTAGTGGATGGACAAGGGATAAACTAGGATAATTGAAGGACAAAAAACATGGGATATGGGAAATAGTTTCATTAATTGGATAAAATAATTTTACAATAGTTGAAGAAAGTGTTGATGAGAGAGCTACATGATGTTGTTTTTATGGTAAGCTCCCCCACAAAACATGGAGCACTTGTTCCTTTATATAGCTGCCAAAGTTGGTGGAGGAAGTTTCTAGATTTCTCTACAAATAGTTACTATTATTTTATAGTAACATAAGATGAAACTTGTAGAACACATAAGAGATGGCAGCTTGTAGACTCTTCTAGAATTTTTCTCTAGAATTTTTCTTGAATTTTCTAGCTCAAATCTATCTTGAAGTTTTTAAAAGTGGATCACAAATTCCAACACTCCCCCTTGATCCAATTTTAGGATACTCCGGACTTGTGTTATAAAGCCTTGGACGTACCTTGAAATTTCTCTTGTAATTTGTCCCATGTTTTCTATTCCGTCTTCGTTCCACAATCTCTTGCATTCTCTTGTCGAAACACTTGCACTTGCCTTTGAATGTGCATGTCTTTTCTTCAACGATGTCCCATATGTCTTGGGCCATCAAAATGCTCTTAGTTGTAGTTGTTAACTCGGGCTTTGACTCTGGCTCTCGTAGGCTCTGGCTCTGGCTCCGGCTCTGGCTTTGTTGGCTCTCGCTCGAGCTTTGGCCTTTTTAGTTGAGGATGGTGAGGACAAACGCCCATAACCATCCGATAAACCTGGCTCTGATACCATGTTAGAATTTAAATGTGCGCGAAAGCATGATTTTGGTACTGATGATAGTTTTTTATTAGTGATGTTGTGTGCAAGTGTATGATATAATTTGTAGTGGATAGACAATGGATAAACTAGGATAATTGAATGACAAAGAATATGGGATATGGGAAATAGTTTCATTAGTTTGATAAAATAATTTTACAATAGTTGAAGGAAGTGTTGATGAGGGAGCTACATGATGTGGTTTTTATGGTTAGTTCCCCACAAAACATGGAGCACTTGCTCCTTTATATAGCTGCCAAAGTTGGTGGAGAAAGTTTCTAGACTTCTCTACAAATAGCTACTATTATTTTATAGTAACATAAGATGAAACTTCTAGAACACATAAGAGATGGCGTAGAATCTTCTAGAATTTTTCTTGAATTTTCTAGCTCAAATCTTTCTAGAATTGGATCACAAATTCCAACATCTGCACTCGAATTCTATCTTTTGGTGTACTCTCGTGCTGTCCAGAGTTTGAACTTGAACTGAAGCCTCATGAGCGGTAAAGTCTTGAACTTTTGGAACGTGTCCTTAAATTGCGAATGGATTCTATAGGAAAACATCTAAAAGGCGGCAAAATCACCATGTCGGAGAAAAGGAATGTCAATAGAAATGAAGTAATTGTGACCACTTCAACTGAAGGCAATGCGGAAGCTGTGACTGAAGGCAATAGCCTAAAAGGTTCGTCTTCAAAGGAATTGGAAACTGATGCCCCCCAAAAAAAAAACCAGGTGGATTTGGCCCGCCGGCATGGACTGAATGGAGCACCGGAGTCGCAAAGTCAGCGCTGATGAGCTGCCCATCTCCTGAAATAGCCAGTCTCATTCCTAGCCGGAATAAGCCACCTAAAGCTCCCAATGCTGTCAAAGCTCTTCTTAGGAATGCTGGAGAAGGTGGAGAGGGGGATGATGAAGAGATCTACAAAATGGTCATTTCTTGAGGTTCGACGTCAATTACATAACCTGGACTCTTGTCTCGATTCTTATTGGTTCATTCCTATGGTTCTTAAAGGCTTTACTGCTGAAGATATTAGCGTCGAGGCTCGACGTAACTGCATTATTTGATCCAATTCAAGAATCAATCTTCCCTCACTACGTTTTGCAAACCTTATCCGGGCCACCTCTTATAGAGGTGACTGAGATGGTGGGGAAAAATCCTAGTGCCCGCCAGTTTAGTTTCAGAACTACGGAGAAATGTAAAATGGGAAAGGAGAAGAAGGTGATTGATATGGGGAAGTTAAGTAGGATGAATCAAGACAAGGTTTCGGCTTGGACGATGAATTTGTTGGTTGATGCAGTGAGAGAAACGGGCCTGTCTACCCTATCGAATAAGTTGAATGAAACCATTGATGATGAAGGAGTTGAGCAACCGGATAGGAAGATAAAGAACGAGATGGAAGCGATGGCTGCTGCATTTCACATTTTCAGAAACGTCGCTACACCGGGTTGCAAGTGAGAAAATGAAACAGTTCGTGTTGAACTGTTTGGTCTTTTGATAACCACATTATATTTTGTGCAGGTACTTTGATGAAGACAATCTTAGGAGATTCATGATCAAGGAAGAGGTGGATCGTTTTTCCCATTGCTTGAAGGAGCAGAAACTAGAGGGATCGACCTAACATCTTTGACAAACTGGGTGGTCAGTGCATTCGTGTTTAATTCATTGTAACTTTGTGTTGCTGCCCTTTTCCATGTAAAGAGCAATTAACATGCATTGTGGCTCTGCATTCTTCCGCTTCATTCCAGTGATCCGCCTTTAATATGTGAATTTGCCAAGAAGTGAAGGGAGATTTCAGCATGAGATACAATCCTTTTGCAGGTGAAGGTTTATCAAGGCCGTCAAGTGCTGATATATTTTTTTAATTGACACAAAAACGGCAGTATGGCAATTGAACAAGATTGTGACGGGAATAATGATCGTTATTACCATCATCATATGGCTTCTTTTGATGGAAATTGCTACGACCAAAGTACTACTCCTGCTTTCGTCACAGCTTATTTTGGCAGCCTTCATTTTTGGCAACGCATGCAAGACAATATATGAGGCTATCATCTTTGTATTCGTTACGCATCCATTTGATGTTGGCGATTGTTGTGCTGTTGATGGTGTTCAAGTAATTCCCAGGAGAACCCATTCCACTTTTATGTCGAGATGAGTCCGACTTCCAGCAATTCATGGCTCTCATGACAGTTGATGGTGGAGGAGATGAGTATCTTGACCACCGTCTTCTTGACGCTCGATAATGAAAAAATCTACTATCCAAATTCGGTTTTGGCTACGAAACCTATAACCAATTACCGCAGAGTCCCACACGTGGGCGACAAAGTGGATTTCTCGATTGAATTTATGATTCCATTGGAAAGAATCGGAGCAATGACAGAGAGAATAAAAGAGTAAGTTGACGGAGTTGCTCCAATTTCCTTCATTTCTTATTGCAAATGGAATGGCCGATAGAGACTATTTCGCAGCAGGCCCATATGAAAGATTTCCTAAAGCCATTTCTTCTAATTATTCTTGTTCAGGTACTTGGAGAAAAATCCGCTACATTGGCACCCGAAGCACAACGTGGTTGTGAGCAAGATCGAGAATGTGAACAAGATGAAGATGGGGCTCTATGTCAAACACACGATGAACTTTCAAGATTTTGCAGAGGAGCAGGCGGAGGACTGCACTAGTGATCGAGCTAAAAAGAATTTTTGACGCGTCGAATATTAGATATGATGTCCTTCCTCGAGAGGTCCATCTGTTGCAGAGTGAGAATAAGAAACAAGCGTGAAGGGCAGGCGATGATTGCATTAGGCTGTTGAAAAATCTGACAATCTGGCAAAATCTTCCTCCGCTTTCTGGTAGCGATGGAGCGAGGCCTACAGAAGACGGTCGCATTGCCTTATGCATGCGAGATATGTCAAGATAATCGAAAGACCAACTGATACCCGATAACTGGGGATCGCAAAGCATGCCTAAAGCTTGTTCATCCTTTAGATGTCTTGCTATAGGTTTTCGCTATTTTGGCTTGGTGACTCGGTCGCCGTTAGCTTTTGAAACATATGTCAGTGAATGTAATGCACCTTTTATTTACCACGAACTGCAATGGAATGAACGCATATCATTTGTGTCTTTGCCCATGAATGCATGCTCAGATGCGCCCTTGCTGGTGCATGAGTTCGGAAGAGTTTAGGTTCCAGCTAAAGACCCTGTTTGTCTGTGCACGTTCATTAGAGCATGTGCATGTACATGACAGAAATTGGAGGTTATGATGTTAGGCTGCATTATCGAATGATCATAGGCATTGTGCCGATTTAGTAGTTCAACTGAAGCGGGCACATGGCATGAGTACCGTCTATGTAGATCTGTGAAATTCCAAGCTCTCTTCTATGCAATATGCAATCAAATTGCAATCAGCTCGTTTCAAATATGTGAAGTATCTCGTCTGAGCTCAAATAAGAGGAAAGAAAAACATTGAATGTGCCAAGAGAGGTGTCTAACTTTCAGAAAGGTACAAACCTCAAAGTTAATGACAACATGGTTCCGTATAACAGAGGCATGTTTCTTTCTTCTTGGTGTCATTTTGTATGATCCAAGGTTTTTAACAAACTTCTTCTCTTTTAGGAATCCAAGATTTGCTACTGTAAGCCTTGGCAGTGGAATTATAAGCAAACGATGCTTTTAAAATTCTGCCATCAACAAGGGCCAGTACTACTTACTAGGTGACTACATTATTTTGGATATAACTGAAAACACCTTCTAGCCAAATTATGTAAAGCAGAACTCTCCACCAAAATACATAGCATAATCTAGGAGAACTAAGCAGTACCATGAACTATGAGAAAGTTACATTGAGGCATACAGTACTTGTTAAAAAAAAAAAATTGACGTGTGAGCTGCGGAAGTATGGTTTTGGTATTAGTTATAGTTTTTGGTTAGTGGCGTGTGCAAGTGTATGATATAGTTTGTAGATAATGGATAAGGGATGAGATAGCAAGGGATAGACACAGGACAAGGATAATTTCACTAGTTTATGAAAATAATTTTACAATAGTTGAAAGAAGTGTTGGTGGAGGAGCTTCATGATATGGAGTATTATCTCATGCTCCTCTCACCCTTTTACATTTATTGTTTTGCTACGCTCCCCCCTCTTTCCTATTTATAGGGACTAAATACAACATTCTAGATTTATGTGGAATGTTGTCCACTTAGGCTTATTTTGTCTAGGAAATTCTAGATTGTAGTTTATCCATTCTTTTTCTAGAGATTTCTACTTGCTTGCATTTGAATCTTCTAAATTCATTTAGCAACCTCCATTCTCAACAATTCTAGACAATATCAATCTTGAAGTTTCTAGAAAGTTTTAGAGAAAATGGATCATAATTTCCAACAGTACTGTAACAACAAAACATGATGCTGAGGTAATAACATGATCAAAACTGTTAATTAAGCTACTGGAATCTCGATGTTCGTGGTCGGCAGACGGTGGAATATATTCCTTCTCTTCCTTCAAGGGATCAATAATCACCGGATCGGCAATGGAGTCGTTGGTCCTTGCTTGCCCTTAGGATCCCAGTCAAGCATGATCTCGACCTTGATGCCAAGCATGCCCCGATTGATTCATGAGAAGAAGGAATAAGATTTCACTAGGTGTTAGCCTTGGCAATATGGAGCAATTACCAACTTGCACATGATTCTTAAGAAAAAAGGTCGGTGCAGATTTGAAGAAGGTCATCTCAACTGTCTTGGAAGAACATGCCTGAGAGCAGAGACAATATACTCATTGATAGGTTGACCAAAGGATAACATGTACTCATCCTTGAACTTCATCGATTTAGCACGTTTAGCGTGTAGCTTCCCACTCGTAATGACCTGCACGAGCACCCAAATCTTAGAACTTCCTGAAGCTTTAGTAACAAGAAAAATGGTGGGGAAGGCAAAACCATTAGATAACATGATCCTTTTTTTTTTTTTTTTCATAAAACAAACCTCACATCCCTTGGCACCTCTCCATCACAAATCGCAGAACACCATAGCAAGCCCTATGCAATAACCAGCAAATCTACTTCTATTAGTCAAGTGTCATGGCTCGAAAGTTAGCATGTCCAAGAGGTTTCCATGGCACGGGCGTGACACGCGATGACCCTCGACTTATGTTCCCGAGATGTATAGTATTCTCCTAGGGGCGGGCAATACTGTATTTGTACGCATACATTATAAATGCGAGTAGCTGGTAGTTGGCCATAAATGCATATAGCTGGGAGTTGGCTATAAATGCAAGTGGTTAGTAGATGGGGAGGTGCAATCTCTACCGTTAGATCTAAGGGAGATCTATGGTTAGGGTTTGCCTTATACTTGTATATAAAGGGGTGTCCTCCCTCATTATATTCTCATTTACAAGTTATATGAAAATCTAGAGCTTCTCTCTCTAAGAGTTGTTCCTCTCTCTACAAAGTCTCTTGTGAGTCGAGTGTTGAAAGGCTGCTTAGGGGTAAAACTTTAAGGCCGCACGAGAGAATCGAGAGTTGATCGAGAGTTGATCGATCGGCTCGTGACAAGTGGTATCAGAGCTGATTTGCGATCCAAGCGCAAGTACAATGGCTGATCCACGATCTGATGAGGCGCTAGTCCTGGGTGAGGAATGCGCTGATCGTGGGCGGAACGCCGAAAAGAGTGGTATCAAGGGGAAGAAGAACCGTGGTGGTTCGAAGGAGCCTATGGGGGATCTTGCACAACGGATGGCAAAGCTAGAGTTGTTCGTCTCCGATGTCCAAGGATCGGTCGATGACCTGACCCAGACCGTGGACGGAGTTGACATCGGAAAGGAGGAGCTGGTTGTGGAAGTGCAAGAGCTCAAGACCGGCATGGGAGAACTCCGCCACGAGTTGCTGGGGACCTTGCAGGAAGAACTAGCCCAACGGTATGAACCCTTTGAGGCCACGATGGCAGCCATGTGCGCGAAGATTGCGGAGCTTACGAGTAAGCTCGCTGAAGCACAAGCTGCACGCGTGAACGGGGTGATCACGGTGCAAGGTCCACGTGTGGACACGCCGCCGAAGGAATTCCGAGGCTCGCGGGTGGCCAAGGATGTGGACAACTTTCTATGGTACATGGAGCGGTACTTCCGGGCCATGGGAATTAACGACGACCAAACACGGGTAAACACTGCATCTATGTACTTAGCAGATAGTGCTTTGTTGTGGTGGCGTCATCGGTCGGATGATAGGTGCGGGAATCCTATCGCGACCTGGGTCGGTTTCGTTGAAGAATTCCGACGGAACTACTTTCCCGCTTATGCGGAGGAGGAAGCTCGTGACGAGCTGAAGCGTCTCGAGCAAAAGGGTGGTGTGCGCGACTACATCAAGCGGTTCTCGGAGTTACTACTCCAAATCCCCTCGATGAATGAAGTCGAAGCATTTCACCGGTTCATGGGTGGTCTCAAACCATGGACGAAACAAGAGTTAAAGCGGTACAACGTGGGAGACCTCACTACGGCCATGACCGTAGCCGAGTCGCTCGTGGAGTACAAGGCATCGCCTTCCACATCCCGACCGGACAACCGTCCAAGGGACCGAGGTATTGGTGGGGGAGATCGGGGTAGATTCAACAATCGCCCGACTGGAGCTAGACCGCAGAATGGTCCTCATCCTCACCGGGCTAATGCGGGTCAAAACGGAGGTAGGCAAAGGAAAGTACGTTCCTATAGCTGTTTCTTTTGCGACGGTCCGCACATGACGCGGGATTGCCCGAACAAGGCCAAGCTGGCTGCTCTTTGCAAGGAGGATGAGCCTAGGGAGGAAGCACGGTTGGGATCGCTACGACTCCTTAGCACGATCAAAGCCAAGAAGGCGAAGGAGCCTAAAGGCTTGATGTTCGCGGACATGAAGATCAGAGTAACCACGGTGAGTGCGCTCGTGGACACAGGAGCATCCGACATCTTCATCTCGGAGGAAGCCGCGAAGAAACTCAACCTACGAGTTGAGAAGGGAGCCGGTTGGCTCAAGACGCGTGAACTTGAAGGAAGTCCCCTGCGATCGGGGTTGGAAGGGACATGGAGCTACAACTCGGGTCATGGAGAGGCAAGGAGACTCTAGAGGTAATTCCACTTGACGACTACGATATTGTCGTTGGAATTAAATTCCTAGTAGAATCCATGCGGTTGTAGTTCCCTTTGCGGAATGCATATGCATATTGGAAAAGGATAGCCAATGTGTAATTCCCGTCCATCGTGAGTCGGATCATGATCGGAAGATGATCTCGGCCATACGACTCACCAAGGGAAAAAGGAAGGGAGAGGTGACCTTCCTGGCAGCCTTGAAGATCGAGGACGACAAGGGTGAAGGGAGAGAAGTCCCGACGGAAGCAACCCGAGTCCTCGACTCGTTCAAGGACGTCATGCCTTCGGAGCTGCCGAAGAAGCTGCCACCCAAGAGAGGTGGATCACCGGATCGAGCTAGTGCCTGATGCTCGACCGCCTGCCATGGCGCCTTATCGTATGGCGCCGCCCGAGTTAGAAGAGTTGAGGAAGCAACTCAAAGAGCTGCTCGACGCTGGCTATGTACGGCCATCCAAGGCCCCGTTCGGTAACCGGTCCTGTTCCAAAAGAAGCACGATGGGTCACTCCGGATGTGCATCGACTACTGGCGCCGAACAAGCTGACCGTAAAGAACAAGTACTTGATCCCACTCATTGCGGATCTCTTTGATCAACTTGGGGGAGCTCAGTGGTTCACCAAGCTGGATCTTCAATCGGGCTACTACCAAGTTTAGATCGCCGAGGGGAACGAGCCGAAAACAGCTTGCGTGACGCAGTACGGATCCTATGAGTTCCTGGTTATGCCGTTTGGCTTGACCAACGCTCCGGCTACTTTTTGCACGATGATGAACAAGGTACTCCATCCTTTCCTAGATAGGTTTGTTGTGGTTTACCTAGATGATATTGTCATCTATAGTCGGACGTTGGAAGAACATGTCGAGCACATAAGGCAGGTCTTCCAAACCTTGCGCGAGAACGAGCTGTTCGTTAAACGCGAGAAGTGTGCCTTCGCCCAAGAAGAAGTTCCGTTCTTAGGGCACATCGTCGGAGGTGGACGTGTGCGGATGGACAAGGCAAAGATTCAATCGATCCTCGAGTGGGAGCCGCCGACGAAGGTGCCTGCGTTGAGGTCGTTCTTGGGCCTCACCAACTACTACCGACGGTTCATCTGGAGTTACTCAAGCATTACCGTGCCACTCACGGACCTACTCAAGAAAGACAAATCATGGGAGTGGACGGATTGGTGCCAAAGAGCCTTCAATCGATTGAAAACCACCATGACCGAGGAGCGGTGCTGGCGTTGCCCGACCACACCAAACCTTACGAGGTAGAAATGAACGCATCGGATTATGCAATCGGTGGCGTTCTCATGCAGGATGGACATCCGGTGGTGTTCGAGTCTCGAAAGCTGAACGACACCAAGCGTCGATACACCGTCCAAGAAAAGGAGATGATCGCGGTGGTGCACTGCCTTCGGACGTGGAGATACTACATCCTGGGATCAAAGTTCGTTGTGAAGACGGACAACGTGGCCACGAGTTACTTCCAAACCCAAAAAAGTTTAGTCCGGCGAGCTCGATGGCAGGATTTTCTGGTGGAATTCGACTACGCGCTAGAGTACAAGCTGGGAAGGCCAACTCGTGGCAGACGCGTTGAGTCGAAAGACGGAGCTGATGAGCCACACGATGAGTCGACCAAGCTGTCCATAGGTCGGCCGCATCAAGGAGGGATTGGCGCATGATCCAAGAGCCCAAGCCCTCATCGGGTATGCCAAGGAGGGCAAAACCCGACAGTTTTGGTGCGAGGACGAGCTCCTCTACACCAAGGGAAGGCGGTTGTATGTACCTTTCTAGGGAAAGCTGAGGAAGGAGATCTTGCGCGAGTGGCACGATTCGAAGTGGGCAGGTCATCCGTGGATCCACCGCACGTTGGCCCTCGTCGAAGATCGGTATTATTGGCCACAAATGCGCAACGACGTAGAGGCGTATGTGAAGACTTGTTTGGTGTGCCAACAAGACAAGCTGGAGCAACGGTCGTCGCCGGGTTGCCTGGAGCCACTTCCCGTTCCATCTCGTCCATGGGAAAGCATTTCCATGGACTTCATCGTCAACCTACCGAAGTCCGAAGGGTGCCGGACTCTAATGGTGGTGGTTGATCGGTTCTCCAAGTACGCAACCTTTGTGCCTGCGACAAAGGATTGCCCGGCCAAGGAAGCGGCCAAATTATTCATGAAACATGTGGTGAAGTACTGGGGGGTTCCACAAACGATCGTGAGCGATCGGGATCCCCACTTCACGGGACGGTTCTAGTCCGAAGTGATCAGGTTGCTGGGGTCGGAACTAAACATGTCGACAAGTTTGCATCCCCAAACCGACGGTCAGACGGAGCGGGTCAATGCTCTCTTGGAGATCTACCTCTGACACTACGTGAGCACAACGCAAGTGAATTGGGCGAAGCTTATCGATGTAGCCCAGTTCTCCTACAACTTGCAACGGAGCGAGTCGACTGGCCAGAGTCTATTCGAGGTTGCAACTGGGCAGCAACCGAACACCCCGAGCACTATTGCTTCGGGTTACCGGGAGTAGTCCGCCCACGTACAAGTTTGCCAAGAACATGCAAGAAGAGGCGAACTTGGCCTGGGTGTGTCTACACAAGGCCTCCAAGCGCATGAAGAAATGGGTGGACAAGAAGTGATGGCACGTGGAGTTCCAAGTTGGAGACCAAGTGTTGGCCAAGCTGCATGTGGTCCTTTGATACAAGGACGTGCACAAAGGGTTGATCCGTCGCTATGAAGGTCCATTTCGAGTACTACAACGAGTTGGGAAGGTCGCATACAAGCTGGAACTACCACCAAAGTTGAAGGTGCATCTGATGTTCCACGTAAGTATGCTCAAACTCTTTCAAGTTGATGAGGAAGACCCGGATCGAGGAGAGTCACAACGAGCGCCGCTCGGGGCAAAGGCCTCGTATGATCGAGAAGTCGAAAGCATTTTGGCAGATCGAGTCATATGGAAGAGGTATTGCGCGACCAAACGAGAGTACTTGATCCGATGGAAGGGCCTTTCGGAGAGCAAAGCCAGTTGGGAGCCCGAAGAGAGTCTTTGGCAATTCAAGAAAGAGATTGAAGACTTTCACGCCGAAGACGCGACGAGGGCGTCGCCTGATTAGGTGGGGGAGAATGTCACGACCCGAAAGTTAGCATGTCCAAGAGGTTTCCATGGCACGGGCGTGACACGCGATGACCCTCGACTTATGTTCCCGAGATGTATAGTATTCTCCTAGGGGCGGGCGATACTGTATTTGTACGCATACGTTATAAATGCGAATAGCTGGTAGTTGGTCATAAATGCATATAGCTGGTAGTTGGCTATAAATGCAAGTGGTTGGTAGATGGGGAGGTGCAATCTCCACCGTTAGATCTAAGGGAGATCTACGGTTAGGGTTTGCCTTATACTTGTATATAAAGGGGTGTCCTCCCTCATTGTATTCTCATTCACAAGTTATATGAAAATCCAGAGCTTCTCTCTCTAAGAGTTGTTCCTCTCTCTACAAAGTCTCTTGTGAGTCGAGTGTTGAAAGGCTGCTTAGGGGTAAAACCTTAAGGCCGCACGGGTGAATCAAGAGTTGATCGAGAGTTGATCGATCGGCCCGTGACACAAGCGTCAAGGAATCTTCCCAAATGATTCTCAGAGAGAGACAAAGTAAAACGATCGATAAGTATGATGCGTGTTGCCAACGATGATCCGAGTAAGATTGGCCCATTGCAACAACGTGAAGAAAATCCGAAGATGGTTTCCAAGCTTTTGCAACCTTTAAACGTGCAGGACTCCCACTACAAGCACTCAATAAGAAAATAACATCGTCACATTGAGAGAGAGGCCAGCCCATGTCGTTCAAAAGCAGGGAGAATAAGCCCCGACAACAGGACAACGAACGATCCATGCATAGAATAACACCTGTTGGGAGACTAACAGGTGCAAAAGTATATTCAGCAGAGAATTTTTTTCACGGCTACAAAATAAGTTGCACACCGATCTATGCATCTTTCTCCAATCAAGTGAAAAAATAAATTCAGGCAATGGTAAAACTAAATGATTCCACGAGATGGCTAAAGAAAAGAACCCTCTACTTTCAGCCATTCAGGTTCGTCCCTTTCAGCCCTAGAGGAGCTAACTTAATGAAGAAAATGATCATATGAATGAAAGACTAAAGTTCTGGAAAAGACAAAAAGATTGAAGCAGGAGCGACTAGGGTCACATATCATTACTGCAGGTACATACCTTAAATCACACAACAGTAGTTTCATGCAGACAATTTTGTATTATCGATGCTTAAATAAGCAATGAAACCAGCATCCACATGCTTTTCTCATAATTAACTTTTGCAAGTGACAAAAACCAAAATTCCAACAAAATAAAAGGGAAGCAGGGAAGCATAAAGAGACTTTTTGGTGCAGAACTGTTTGAAAGATTTCCTGAGGCCATTTCCTCTGATTTTTCTTGTCAAGTACTTGGAATTGATTGTTATTCAAAAGTTCTTAATCATGCTTGGTTCTACATTAACAAATTCAAAATCGATCGACGACTTGCAAGAAAAATATGTATGCGATTACTCACATTTTGTATATCGCTTATATTTAGCATTGTGAATAACTATTTGATTAATCGGAACAAACGGTTATTCAATCTCGATTTGAAATTCGAACAAATTATATCGTCTACTATTGTTGTTCAATCTAATACCAATGCAATTTGTTCCACGTAGGTGTTTAGCTAAATGCCTTGCTTCTCAGCAAATTGTGCTGGGTCACAATAAGTTGAACTTCTTTCAACTACTCCCATCCTTATCTCATAAAGGAGCACTAGAATATTGGAGAGTCCAATAAGGAAAAAGAAAGAAAAAATCTTTTTTAAAATCTTGTCTTTTTGCGATACATTTGATCATCTTTAACGGGGCATGGTATCCCACAAGGGAATGATAAGCAAGAGCATTGCGGGTCATACCATCCTGATTAATAGGTGCATGTGGCCGGACCCATTAGAACACGAAATCAATGAAATGATCAAACGGTTACGTCACAAACAACTGGACTATGTAACATTCTCAATGAATTCTTTGAGAAAGATGTTGCGGAATAAACTCGCAATGAGAGATGCATAAAGCATCACCTAGATGAGGACCCTTTGGATTACTATTGAATACACTCTAGCGAGATTGGCACAAAAGTAATGTAATTGGCTATAGAAAAGTCATCCAATAAATTCAAACCTCTCATTTGGCGATTAGTTTTAATACAAATTTTATTTGAACTAAATTAAAAAAAACAAAGCTAATTTTTTTATAAAAAAAGATAGGATTTCTAATCAACTCTTGTCGCCGCAGCCCCACTATCTCGGAGAAGGGGATGGCGGCGGGGCACGTCGGGAAATGCGTAAATCAACAATAGCTGGTTAGACCAGCAATAACGGTCCGCTTTGACGCAGCGTCGACAACTTTGCCGGTGAATAAATGAAGGAGATGGCGGTAGACGGAGGAGGAAGACTGGAGAAAAGACAGAAACAAGTTTTTATTTTTATTTTTATTTTTCTTTACTTGCCGCGTCGCGATACATAATTTTTATTGGCTTTCAGTAGGGGTGTCAAGAACCGAACCGGAAACCACAACTTCTTTAGATGCTTTATTCTTCAATGTTGATACACCTAAATATTTCTAAGATGTTGTGTTTCTATTTATTTGTTGGAGGCAGAGCTTCATCAATCTTGTATTGACTGTTTCCATGCAATAGAATTTTTCTAAGAATAATGTGCTGTTCCTCATTCATAAACTTTAATTCCGTTGCTCCAAGACACACGAGCGTTTCAATGCCTTGGGAGAGAATAGTTCGTTTTTATATGCTTTCAATGAGTGTCTTGTACATTTTTGCTTTGCAATTTTCAGATGTACTCTTTGCCAATTGTTTGCAGAAAGTTTTGGCAAAGAATGATGCTGGTGACCACTTCCCATTGTACGCTATGTGCTTGGGCTTGCAACCATGATGCAAATAGAAAACACAGAAAACACATAAGCGAAAAGTATATATTGTGACATTAGATTCCTAAGTTGAGATCACTAATTTTATTTCAATTGTTTTGGTCAGGGGTATACAAAAGAAAGGAGCAACATTGTGGTTATTGGGCTTAGCGTGCACACAACTCCTGTGGAGATGCGTGAGAAACTTGCCATTCCTGAGGCAGAATGGCCTTGAGCCATTGGAGAACTCTGTAGTTTGAATCATATAGAAGAAGCGGTTGTAAGAAGTGACTGAATGGATGTCTAATGTGATTTACTTTTGCTCCTTGCCATGACTATAATTTGGATTCTTGCAATAATTAATTGCCCTATGATACTTGTTTTATGGATGAAAAGCACTAGTTTCCTTTGAGTTCTTGTTAATCCGGGATTCTTTTGAAACCACATCTCGGGACGCCATCCTCCGAGGCTAGATTGGAAGCAATGCAAAACTCGAGCCATTTCCAGGCTCAATCGGGACAAGCCCACAAAAGAAACCACATCTCGGGACGCCATCCTCCTTCCAAAGAATTCTCTCACAACATTCCGAGCTCTCGTCCTCATCTAGCTCAAAGACATAGATGTTCGTTTCTTGAATATGGCACAAAAACTAGAGGGAATATCAATCAATGCTTCAAGGAGCTTATATAGATGGTAAGCTGTCCCAAAAAAAAAAAAAAAAAAAAAAATCGAAAACCAAAAACCAAAATTTGAAAACCGAAAAACCGAACCCTTGAATATAGCACAAAAACTAGAGAGAATGTCAATCAATGCTTCAAGGAGCTTATATAGAAGGTAAGCCGTCCCGAAAAAAAAAAAAAAACCGAAAATCGAAAACCAAAATTTGAAAACCGAAAATCGAACCCTTGAATATAGCACAAAAACTAGAGAGAACGTCAATCAATGCTTCAAGGAGCTTATATAGAAGGTAAGCCGTCCCGAAAAAAAAAAAAAAAAAAAAAAAAAACCGAAAACCGGAAACCAAAATTTGAAAACAAAAAACCGAACCGAACCGAACCGTTCGGTTCGGTTGGCCCGGTTCGGCTTGGGACTTATTCGGTTCGGTTCGGAAAATTTTTTAACGGTTCGGTTCGGTTCGGTTTTTCAAAAAAACCGAACCGAACCGAACCGTTTACACCCCTAGCTTTCAGAGCACGTCAGCCCCATGACGTGGTGATACATAGTCACTGGATACTTTCTCGGTCGTAGACATAAACACTCTTGTACGGACACATACTGCGGTCAGACTTCGAAAGATGTTCTCGGTCAAAGAAGGATGGAAAGGAATGATGAGAGAGAGTTCTCTCGCTCGCTGCGTGCATCACATTCATGAATCATGGGCACCTTACAACCTCTTTTCCACAAAAAAAAAATATAAGAATGACTGAATAGGAGGTCAAGCTTTGTCACCTTGCCGCCTGTCCCATCACAGGAGAAAATCAGACCATTTCCGTAGTCCTTTGTCTTTCTTTTTATGATCAACGCTCCCCGAGTTGGATCAGCTCTCAGCAGCCATTCATGCTTCTCAGCCGTCTCTTTTGGATTTAGCTTCCTTGTTTTGTTCTTGGGGAAGTGAGCTCAACGGAACACTGACAAGCCCGCGCTAATCCTTGTTAAAGGTAGGCGGTTTTCTTGATCTGAGTTTTAACTTTACCCATAATGAGCATCCCACTAGATCACTTGACCATTTCATTTCTTGATCGAGAATCATCTGCTGCATAATCTGTACCTCTTCCTTTATGTCCTGAGTTGTTGATTATTGATTAGAAGTTGAATTTGTTGGAAAGGACTAAATTTTTTGTCTGACTCGAGTGCTAGAGTCAGTCCACGAGCTCAGTCTATCATGCATATTGTGTTGGCCCGTTGCTGTCTGTGTACGCATTTCAGTATTAGTAGATCTGCACTTGAATTCTCTCTTTTGGTTTACTCTTGTGCTGTCCAGAGTTTGATGTTGAACTGAAGCCATACGAGCGGTATAGTTTTGGACTTTTAGAACTTGTCCCGAATCATGAATGGATTCTAAAGGAAAACGTCGAAAAGGCGGTGAAATCACCATGTCGGAGAAAAGGAATGTCGATGGAAATGAAGTAATTGTGAACATCTCGACTGAAGGGGGTGCAAAAGCTGTGACTGAGGGCAGGGGTTCCAAGGAGTTGGAAACTGCCACTCCGAAACAAACCCGGGTGGATTCTCCCTGCCAGGCATTCAGTGAGTTGAGCACTGGTGTCGCAAAATCAGCGGGAATGAGCTGCCCATCTCCCGAAGTAGCCAGTCTCAGCCCTAAAGCTCCCTCTGCTAACGAATCTCTTGTTAGGAAAAGGAGTCTCAACAGGTCGGTGTTCTCAAAACCGAAGTCGAGGTTTGGGGAGCAACTGTACTCTTTTGATGCCACTCTGAAGACACCACTCATGGCATCTCGGAGACTAGCTGGAGAAGGAGGTGGAGAGGAGGATGATGAAGAGATCTACAAACAAGTCACTCTTGAATTGAGCAAAGCAAAGCATAAGAGGATAAAGACCAAGGCTTTGGTCGAATGGACCGTGTTGTTTTTCATTCTCGGGTGCCTGGTGGCTAGTTTAACGGTTGATCAATTGGAAGCATCTAGGTTATGGGGTTTACAGATGTGGAAGTGGTGTGTACTTGTGATGGTGCTATTCTCTGGCATGTTGGTTACCAAATGGGTGATGCATTTCATAGTTTTCTTGATTGAGAGGAAATTCTTACTTCGGAAAAAGGTACTCTACTTTGTTCATGGTTTGAAGAAGAGCGCTCAAGTTTTCACTTGGTTGGCCTTTGTTCTTCTCACGTGGGTACTGTTATTCAATCGAGGCATCAGGAGGTCGAAGATTGCCAATAAGGTTTTGGATTGCATAACCTGGACTCTAGTCTCCATTCTCATCGGTTCATTCCTATGGTTCTTAAAGACTTTACTGCTGAAGATATTAGCATCGAGTTTCCACGTCACTACATTCTTTGATCGAATTCAAGAATCGATCTTCCATCACTACATTTTGCAAACCTTATCCGGGCCGCCTCTTATCGAGGAGGCTGAGAGGATGGGGAAAGATCCTAGTGCCCACGAGTTTAGTTTCAGAACTATGAAGGAAGGTAAAATGGGAAAGGAGAAGAAGGTGATTGATATGGGGAAGATATATAGGATGAAGCAAGAAAAGGTTTCGGCTTGGACAATGAAGATGTTGATTGACACAGTGACCAATTCAGGGCTATCGACCTTATCAAATACATTGGATGAAGATGAAAGCATCCATGGTGGAGGAGTTGAGCAAGCGGATAAGGAGATAACGAGCGAGATGGAAGCGATGGTGGCTGCATATCACATCTTCAATAATGTCGCTCAGGCTGGTTGCAAGTGAGAAACTAAAGAATTCAGTAGATTAACGGATTGTTTTGTCTTTTGGTAACCATATTGTATTTTTTGCAGGTACTTCGATGTAGACGATCTTAGGAGGTTCATGATCAAAGAAGAGGTGGATCTTATCTTCCCGTTGCTTGAAGGAGCAGAAACTGGAAAAATTGACATAAAATCTTTGACAAACTGGGTGGTCAGTGCATTAATGTTTAATTCGTTGTAATTTTTCACTATTGCGCTTTTTCATGTAAAGAGCAGATAACGTGCATGGTCGTTCCGTGCTCTCCGTCTTCGTTCCATTGATCTGTATCTTAATGTGTATTTGCCGAGAAGTGAAAGGAGATTTCAACTTGAAATACAATTTTTTTTCAGGTGAAGGTTTACCAAGGCCGCAAAGCGCTGGTACATGCTTTGACCGACACAAAAACAGCAGTAAAGCAATTGAACAAGCTCGTGACTGGAATATTGATCGTTATTACCTTCATCATATGGCTTCTTTTGATGGAAATTGCTACGACCAAAGTACTAGTCCTGCTTTCGTCACAGCTTGTTCTGGCAGCTTTCATTTTCGGCAACACATGCAAGACAATATTCGAGGCTATCATCTTTGTGTTCATTATGCATCCGTTTGATGTCGGCGATCGTTGTGTTATCGATGGAGTTCAGGTAACTCTAAAGAGAAACACTTCCACTTTTCTGTTGAGATAGAGTCTGACTTATAGCAATTCATATTTCTCATGGCAGTTGATGGTGGAGGAGATGAATATCTTAAACACTGTCTTCTTGAAGCTCAATAATGAAAAGATCTTCTATCCAAATTCAGTTTTGGCTTCAAAACCTATAAGCAATTACAACAGAAGCTCAGACATGGGTGATAAAGTGGAGTTCTCAATTGATTTTATGACTCCGTTGGAGAGAATTGGAGCAATGAAAGAGAAGATACAAAAGTATGTCGATGGAATTGTTTCAGTTTTCCTTCATTTCTTATTGCAAATGTCATGGCCTATATAGAGACTTGTTTGTACAGGACCATATGAAAGATTTCTTATAGCCATTTTCTCTAATGACTAGCCTTCTTGGTCAGGTACTTGGAGGAAAATCCGCAACACTGGCACCCGAACCACAACTTGATTGTGAGTGAGATCGAGAACGTGAACAAGATTAAGATGGTGCTCTACGTCAATCACACGATGAACTTCCAAGATTATGCAGAGAAGGGCAGGCGGAGGACTGAACTAGTCATGGAATTAAAAAGAATTTTCGATGACTTGAATATTAGATATAATCTCCTTCCTCAACAGGTCCATCTTTGCCAGATTGAGGATAAGAAAAAGGCGTGAAGGGCAGGTGATGACGGCATTTGGCTGTTGAATGAATGCTCTGAAAATCTGCCAGTCAGTGGTTTCGTCTGCTTGTTAAATAAAGGAGATACTAGATCTTTTGATAAATTGGGCTACCTCATTTTTCTTTTCACATGGCGATGGAGCGAGGCCTGCGGAAGACAGTTGCATCGCCTCAGGGATGTCAAGATGATCAAAAGACCCACTACTGATGCACGATAATTATGTTTTGCAAAGCATACCTAAATGTTGTTCTGTCTTTTGGATGTTTTGCGACGCGTTTTTCATATTTTGGCTTGGTGATAATTGTTATTTGAAACATGAGGCCGTCAGGTGTGAATGACGTCAGTGAATGTAATTTACCTTTTACTTACCTCAAATGTGCCTTTTTCTGTTCATGTGTTGGTGACGTTCCGGCGAAGGACCAGAGGTTTGTCGGCGCAGGTGCATTAGTGCAGGTGCATGAGTATTATAGAAATTGGTGGTTACGGTTTCAGGCTGCATTAAAAATGATCATAGGCATTGCGCCGATCCAGTAGTTCGACTGCAATGTGTATGGGGTGTCATGACTCCTTCTAAATCTGCGAAGTTCCAATCTCTCATCTGCGCAATAAACTATCGATCGGGATAAGCTCGTTTCGAGTACGTGAAGTCTCCCGCCCGAGCTCGATTAGGGAAAGAAAAACATTGAATATGCCAAGGAGCTCCCTAAAATTCAGAAGGGTACGAACCTCAACGTTAATGACAACGAGGTTACAAATGACAGAGGTATGTCCAGAACAGAATCGCCTTTTTTTTTTTTTCGGTGTAATTTAAAAGTTCCAAGGTTTTGAACAATCTTCTTCTCCTTTAGAAATCCAAGTTTGCAAGCCAAGCGTCGACAGTGGAATTTGCATAATCCTTTCTCAACATGTCAGCTAACGATCATTTTGAAATTGTGACACCGACAAGTACAAATACTACTTACTAGGGGACTCTTTTAGATAACTGAAAACATCTAGAGCAATTTTCACCAAAATTCATAGCATAATCTCTGGTGCAATTGGTTTGGTTTTGGAAAATGTTCTTAGGAAAATACAAAGGCCTTTGAGTCAAATGGGTTTTTCAAAATGCAAATAGTGTTGAGTAAAATGTATTTTAAAAACACATCATGAAGCAACTTTGACTTAAATTTCATTTGGTAAAAACTCTCCTTTATAAAGGATTTTTGCTATTAAAAAAAAAAAAAACTCAAATTATTTGCCGGCAAAGCTCAACGGACGATGGGCAAAATATAGCTGCTAGCCAATTGATAGCGGCTAGATCTAGTTGTTGGCCAACCTTGCTTGAAGACATGTCACCTCAAGCGTCCCCTTGGCTCGGCCGAGCAAGGGCCGGCGACACTCACTGGATCTCGGAGGAGGGCTATGACCCTTGCTACCAATCAACTGGGGTCACCGGCCCTTAGCCAAGGCTCAACGACCCCGGCCAACTCTCCCCCCACCTGGTAGGGCAGCAACGGCAGCAAGGACTAAGCCCTCTCCAACTGTTGTTCATCTTCCGCTTTTTTTTTTTTTTTTTTTAAATGGTTTTAAATTTAATTTAATTAATTTTTATATTAAAATTTGTTAAGTGCCAAAACATCATCATTTTTATGTTTCTTGTTTGAGTCAACCTTCCAGTGAGCCAGGTAAATGAGTAAAATTAATAAAACATTGTCACGTTGGATTCCGAGCGGAATTTGTCAGATGTGGCACTTAAGAGTCCTTTTGTTAAAAAAAAAAAAAAAGTAATACTTTAAGTATCACTTTCTTAATTTTTGAGACTTAAGTGTCTCTTTATGTCAAATTTTCGTACTTTGGGTGTTCTTTTGCCAGCATACACGGTATAAGAACAAAACATCATGCTGAGTTAACGACATGATCAGAACTGCCTCTTAAGCTATTGGAATCTCGATGTTGGTAGTTCAGCACCTGCGGAGTATAGTCCTCCTCTTCCTTCGAGGGATGAATATTGACTGCATCAGCATGGGCTCTGCAGTCTCCATTAACTGTCACCTGCAACGGCAAAAATCTGTTCCTAGATTGGAGCAGCAGATCAATTAAAAGTATTGTGATTTTTGCAAAATCATTATCAACATTTTTTAAAAATCAAAAATAAAAATTCGAGTTAGCTCAAGCATGAGAAGCTTTATGGTTTTGGATATGAAAATGTTTATGATCAATGTTTTTTTAAAAATTGATAAAGAAAATTCGAGCGAGTTCAAATATGAACACTTTTATGGTCTCAATAATGAAAACTTTTATGGTTCAAGTAAATTAACCCACCTACTTTCTTTTTCTTTTTCCTTTTCCAAACAAGAATTTGAAAATGTTTTAATGATATTTTTAGTGAAATGACTTGTTCAGTTTGATTTTTGAATCAAAGGTGAAGGGACTAGCGAAGGAAGTCCAAAAGGGGAAGGAGCTTCGGACAATACAGAAGGAGATAGGAGAGAACCTAGGATTACCTCCGATGCTGCTTTCAGATTGCCGAAAACAACAGCTTGCTTTAGCTAATCGTCCGCCACAAGCACGATGACGATGAACACAGCAGCAACAGCCACATGAGGTGACTTCTCTCTTTGAACTATGGCCAATCATATGTTTAGTGGACATGGACCCCGTTTGGTTCAGCCCAAAGCCCTTGAAAAAAAAATTTATGGTGTTTGGTTAAGTATTTGGAGCTCCTCTTCCCAAATGCTTGCCTTTGAAATGCTGAAAGCCCAAAGCATGTGAGGATTTGCTTTGGGCTTTCAGCATTTTCAGAATGCTGAAGAAGGGTTTAATGATTTTTTTTCCAATATTACCCTCACTGATAATTGTATTTTCCTGTTTTACCCTAAAAAATTACTGGTCATTGTCTTCCTCGTTGGACTTGTTTCTTCAAGAGTGAAGCTGAACCGGCGGAGCTTAGCCAGCCAGATCTGGTCGCCCACACATCACCATCGCCACACATCGCCGTTCCATGGGTTGCGGCCTCAGGCGGCGTCGCTTGGGTCACGCAACCCGCCTGAGCGAGGCTCAGTAAGCCAGATTTGGTCGCCCACGCGACAAGCTGAGCAAAGCTCAATCGGCCAAATCTAGTAGTCGACGCACTATCATCGCCACGCACCGCCATTGCCACACATCATCGTCACATGGGTCACGGCCTCAGGTGGGGTTGCTTGGGTCACGCGACCCACATGATGAGCTGAGTGGAGCTCAGCCGACCAGATCTGGTCACCCATGCACCGTCGTCGCCATGCACCGCCATTGCGTGAGTCGTAGCCTCAGGCAGCATCGCCTAGGTCACACAACCCACGCGACCACGTGATGGTGGTGTGTGGGTCACATGACCCGCCGCCTCCCCACCACCATTGCCACTACCTACCTCCCCCACCACAACCACCGGCTCTAGCTACTCCTGATCGTTTCCCTCTGCTTTAGCATCTCCTCCTTTTTCCTTTTCTTTTTTCTTTTTCCTTTTGCCTCAAAGCTACTTTGCAAAATACATCAAAATGAGAGTATCCAAACACTTTAGCCTTCATCAAATGTCCATTCTTTTAAAAAATATTTGGGAAAATGCAAAGCCATTTCTCCAAAACTGAACCAAACAGGGCCATGGTTTTGGTTACTAGCAATAGGGGCAGACGAGGTAGTGAATTTGCTAATCAATTCGAATGACTCGATTAGGGTGTATTTGTGGTGAAAGAGACCCCTAGTCATAGCTCATTTAGCCGAATTCAGATGTTATATGAACCCGTCGAGCTGCCGGAGAAGATATCCTGGGAGGACCGCTGCGGAAATATATGGGGCCACATGGCGGGGCCTCGACGTGGTGGTCAAGTGCATCTTCGTGGACTTCTTCCGCACGAACCTGAGCGGTGCCTCCTTCTCCGCGCAGGAGCTCGAGACCCTGTCACTGCAGCGGCACCGGTTCATGCTGCAGCTGATGGGCCTGCGCATCGACCCGCCCGAGCACGCGTGTACAGTGACCGAGTTCCTGCGCTGGACCCTCAAGGACTGGCTCCACGGGCCCGGGAACAGGAGGAAGAGCGAGAGGACGAAGCCGTTGCCTCCGCTCGGGGAGCGGCTGAGCCTGGCCTTGGAGATAGCCCGAGCGATGCAGTATTTGCTCGGGCAGAAGCCCGGGATGATCCATAGAGACATGAAGCCCAGCAACATCTTCTTGGACGATGCGATGCATGTGATTTTGGGCATGCCCGGTTCATGGGAGATGAAGAGCTGGCATTAACAGTTGAAACAGGTAAATTCAAGAACATTTTCTTGTCAACCTTTTCTTTTCATTTCGATGCCGATGTCAATGCATCAAATTAGCAAACATTATTTGGCAAGTCCAACTTAGTAAAATACAACATCCGTTGCTTTCTTGCATCTTAGGGACTTTTTGTGTACGTGGTGCAGGAAGTAATATGGCGCGAGTCTTAAAACGAGAAATGTAACGGTTTCGGAGTCATACTCAACGAGCTTGTCACTAGCGAATTCCCTTACATCGAGACCAATTTCGGCCCCGCCAAGGTTCTAAAAATTTCCCCAATTCTAATGTTGCTGTTGTTTATAATTAAAATGCTACTGAACATTCATCAACTTTTTTCATTGTCCTATACAAATAGATTGCAGTGGAAGTAGCAGAAGGCAAGCTCAAGCCTGCGCTTCTGGAGGATGAAAATGACCAACTTTTTTTTTTTTGTTGGTCGAAGAAAATGACTAATTCGAAAAGCTTTTTTGATATTTTCATACCTGGATGGAAAAACTTTATGTTTGAAATCTGAAGGAGAACAAAGAAAAGAAGACTTAATAAGTTTAACTACCCATCTAATCGTCCAAGTTACAATGAAACGTGGTTTTATATGATCTTCGTGTTTATGTTTTGTTTCCAATTTTAATTAAAATTCGATATATGAAATATATGACCAATGTTTCTCAGTCGAAGCCGCTATAGTGTACTTGTTTCTAATTTTAATTAAAATTCGATATATGAATTATATGACCAATGTGCCCTCGCAGTCGAAGCCGCGATAGTGGACTAAGCAAGTCGTGGATCCGTCTAAATCAGTTAATAATTTAGGAGACTAATTTATGTTAATTTTATTTGCTGCGGAAATAGGATGAACCTCTTTTCACAAAAGTAATATATAAGAACGACTGAATAGAAGGTCAAGCTTTGTCTCCTTGTGGCCTTGCCGCCTGTCCCATCACAGGCCATTTCATCATCAACATGTTCCTCGACAAGTCATCAGGCCATTTCATCATCAACGTGTTCCCCACAGGCCATTTTAAAAATGGAGAAAAGCCACCCCAAATCCTAAACTTTATATAAAATGTCAAATTTATCTCAATTTTTATTTTTATAAAAAAATCTCAAACTTTATTAATCATAACACATTTACCGCACACGCTATAGTCGAAGGGCATTTTCATTTTTACTTTTAATTTTTTCCTTTTTTTTTTTTTTTTTTTCATTTTTCTTCTTCTCTTTTCCTTTATCGGCCATGATGACTTCTCAACAAAGGGAAGTCGGACTCAAGCAAGAGCGGCTCTCGCTTGGAGTGAGGACAGCCCTCTGATTTGATGAGAGCAACTCTCGCCCGACACCAAGGGAGGGCGGCCCTCACCCGGGCTAGATCTAGCGAGGAATGCCCTCACTTGACACCAATGAGGGCTACCCTCACCTGCCTCGGGGAGGATTGCCCTCATCGGATTTGGCAAGCGTAGCCCTCACCTAAGGCTGGCTTCCCTTCACCATGGTCAGTGGAGAGAAAGAGAAAAGAAGAAAAAAATATATATATATAAGAAAATAAATTAAAAAGTAAAAGACAAAAATGTCTTATAATTTAGAATAAATGTGTCACATAGATATAAGTTAAGGGTTTTTTGTATCATGAAAATGTATCAAGTTGATAAAATTTTTGATTTTTTATGTTACAAAAATATATTAGGATAAATTTGTCACTTTGAAAAAGTTTAGGATTTTTTGTAACTTTTTATATTTAAAAATTGATGAAAAAAGTTCAAGGGAGTAAAGTAAAAAAACTTGTATTTTTAAGACTAAATTAATGATAATGTGGTGAAAGGACTTGCTGAATTTGATTTGGGAATTAAAGGTGGAGGAATTAGAGGAGGAAGTCCAAAAGGAGGAGGAGCGTCGGACAATGTACAGGAAGAGACTGGAGAGAACCCAGGGTTACCTCGGGTACTGTATTCTGATAGCCAAAGACAATGGCTTTCTTCGGCTAATCGCCCGCCACAAGCACCACGACGACGAGGACGACAAAGAACACGGCAACAATAACAACGACAGTAATGCTAGTGACAATGATAACATTAACAATAATAATAAAAAACCAACGAGAAGAGGTCCTTCTCTCTCCTCAACTCTACAACGGCAATGTCAGTCCTCCGTTTGTTTGTTTTTTCCTCTTTTTTTGTTCGTAAAATAAGCATTTCATTAAACTAGTTTTCAAGACGGAAGACCTGAGAGATGGGCATCAGTACATAATAAGTTCCAAAGAGCGGGAGGGAAAGAAACCCCAATTTTGAGGTGAGGCATTTTTCCCGTGGGTTTTAGCCATCCAGTTGGCAGCCGAATTTGCCGCTCTAGGGCAGTAATACATTGTCTATGATTAAAACGCAGTCTATTGTCTATGATTAGAAAATGCTACTGGACATTAATCGACTTTTTACATTGTCTTGCGCAGACAGATTGCAGTGGAAATAGCAGAAGGCAACCTCAGGCCTGCGCTTCCGGAGGGCGAAGATGGCCAACTCGAAGAGCTTGTCCAACTCATACGCCTCTTTTGGGACCAAATACCCTTCAAAGAGACCGTCCTTCTCCACAATTACTGGCAATTTGAGAGTAATTAAGCAGACGCTCACCAAAAATGTTTAGATTTTGGAGAGGGTCAACGCAAATTGCGGTTCCCTGAGGGTGTTAGTCATATGAAATTACGTAATCCAAAATGTTTTTTTGAGTTATGTGTAAGAGGGACAGATATTTCGTCCCTCCCCGGCTATGGTGGGGCTGCGGTGGCAACAGCTAGCTTTTTTTTTTTTTTTTTTCGTGCGGTGGCAACAGCTAGTTTGAAACCCCATTTTTTAATATCTTTTTTAATTTTTATTTAGATAAAGTTTGTGCTAAAATTGATCGCCGCACCATTAATTTTTTGAATTTTTTGGATAATTTTTCCTCTAGCCGATCATGTAACTTTTGTGCCCATCTCGCTAGAGTAAATTCAATCCAATAATTCAAAGGGTCCCTATCCCAATCAAGCTTTATGCATCTCGTCGCAAGTTTATTGCATAACTTCTTCTTAAAATAATTCATCGAAAATGTTATGCAATCCAGTTGTTCGTGACATTACCGTTTGATCATTTCATTGATTTCAAACGCATGAGTCCCGTCACATGTACCTATTAATTAGGATGATATGACCTATGATACTCTTGCTTAGTATTCACTATACAATACTATGCTCTCTTAAGGATGATCAAACATATTGGAAAAAGACAAGCTTATAAAAGATCGATCTTTCTTTTTTTCCTTGTTGGACTCTCTTATAATCGAGTGCTCCTTTATGAGACAAGGATAGGACTAGTTAAAAGAAGTCATATGGTTGGAACCGGCATAATTTGCCGGGAAGCAAGACATTCAACTAAACAACTACATGGAACAAATAAAATCGCTATTAGATTAGACGGAGAATTACCGAAAAAGTACTAAACATATTCTAATTATGTCAATTTAGCCATAGATTTAGGACTTTTTCGGTAATCCTTCCTAAATTGGACGGCAATAGTAAATGATATAATTTGCTTGAATTTCAAATCAAGATCGAACAACTGATCGGATTAATCAAATAGTTATTCACAATGCTAAATACAAGTAATATCCACAACTGACTTTGAGAGTAATCAAACATTTTTTTTGCAAGTTGTTGATCGAATTTGAATTTGTTACTGTATAACCAAGCACGATTAAGAACTTTTGAATAACAATCAAATTGCACAACTTTACTTGTTCTTTCTGAATGTCCAACAATTTTTTTTTGCGATGGCAAGGTAAAGATTTCAGAATACTGCTTGTCGGGCAAGCTGTCGTGGCTCGCGGCCTTCCATCCATAGGGCACCGCCCCATCCATAGCTCCGTCTTCTTTGTTGTCCATGGCTTTGGTCGTCGATCCAGAATTGGCCTTGTGGAACTCGTACCCGAGCTCGATCTTCCCTGTGAAGAGCTCCACCCCAAATCTGGAGGAACTCACTGATGGTCCATCTCCACGACGAACTCCAAATCTGAGGCCATGGCTCACTGAGAAAAGCCAAAAAGTTTCATCATTCCCACCGAGGAAACTTCATTCCGAACAAAAAGTAAAAACAGAGGAAGGCTGACGGTCCATCTCCGAGAAAATTCAAAAGTTTCATCATACCCAGTGAGCAAGCTTCATTCCGAACGAAAAAAAAAAAAAAGAAGATAAAGAAGGCCGATGGTCCATCCCCAGGACAAACTCCAAATTTGAGGCCGTGGCTCGTCGAGAAAACCCAAAAGTTTCATATCCAGTGAAGCCTTATTCCGAAGAAAAAAACAAAACAGAGGAAGTTTCATAGCATGGACGGGGCGGTGCTCTGTGGATAAAAGGCCACGAGCGACAATAGCTCCTTCGACAAGCAGTAATGGTTGGCTTTGACGCATCACTGCCGACTCCGCCGATGAACAAACGAAGGGGATGGCCGTGTTAAAGAACAAAGATCAAAACCACAGTCTATAAATACTGATGGAAATAAATAAACAGGGCAAAAACAAGCTGAAGCAGAAACAGAGCAAAGCTTCGTCGAAGGAAAGAAACTGAGTTGGCAATCTATGAAGAAGTCAAAGAAGAGAAACAAAGGCTGAGCTGGTGATCCGTGGAGAAGCTGAGTTGGCAATCCAGAAACATAAGTTGATTAAGCTGCACCAGGAGCCGTACATGTGTCAATATAACAAGTAGTTAGTCTGTTGATTAAATCTTGTAACTAAATGTTGTTAAGTCAGTTTTGGAAGGAGGTTTTAACGAAGATATAAAAGCTTCGTCATTGTAGCAGAAGTGAAGAAGAACAGATGATTCTCTCAATTCTCTCAATTGCTTTCATTTTCTTTGAAGTAGAACTACAGTTGATTGTATAGATTGAGAGAAGTAGAAAAGAGATCTTGATTGATGTAATTGATCGTTTAGTTCTATCAATATACAGAGTTCTTTACCTCATATGCAGTTCATCTTTGGTATTTGCATCTTCACATGGTATCGAGCTTCTTCCTGGTGGTTCTCGATCTTCTTTTCCATTGCTGTCGTCTAGCTCGAGCTCGATCATTCCCTGCACTGCACCGAGACGATCTTCTTTCCCATTGCTGAAAGTTTGTATAAAGGCTGCATGATCAAGGCAACATCAAGATCTTGTTGATCTCAGAAAATCGATATTTGAAGGTTTGATTTCAGAAAATTGATACTCAAAGGTTACCTACTTGTTCTATCATATCTTCAAAGTGTTTCGATATACGAGAATGACAACTAGGTTGCAGAAGTATCCATTTCCGATTCATGTGAATATAGCCAATTTTGTTACAATCAAGTTGACAAGAGAATTTTCTACAATGGCAACCTCAATTTCATAGGTTTTTGAAGAGTCAAGATCTAATCGGTTTTATTAATGGTGAAACATCTCCTCCAGCTCAAATGATACAAGCTGAGATTGAGGGAAGGCAAACACAAGAAATGAACCCTGATCACCTAGATTGGATAAAGACGATCGATTAATCTCATCTTGGATAAGTGGAGCAAAGATCTCGAGAACATTCTAAGTTTGATAATTGGCTTAGAGACTTCATCATTCTAAGTTTGATAATTGGCTTAGAGACTTCATTTGAGGTATGGCAAACTCTTATAAATCGATTTACACGGAGGTCTCGTAGCAAAGGAATTCGAATTAAGAGGAAAATTACAAGCTTGCAGGAAAAGAGATAGACCATTGAGTGAATATCTTCGAGAGTTTAAATCCATTTGTGATCAATTAAATGCCATTGGAAAACCGGTTGATGATATAACTAGGATGTTTGGTGTTCTTGAAGGGTTAGGATCAGAATATGAAAGCTTTAGAACAACCATGTACTTGTCTCAAACCTCAGCCGAATATGATGAGGTTATTTCTCAACTTGAAAGATTTGAGACTAGATTACAAACATATTCTGTAAATCAATACAATACTAACCTAGCATACTATGGACAAAGAAAGACTGGAACAAGTCTGCAAAAGCCAAATTTCAGAAACCAAAGAGAAAATATTCGAGGTGGGTATAACTATGGCAGAGGACAAATCTACAATGAAGGAATAATGGAAATGACTTTCTTGGAGCAGAAGGAATCATCAATATCAAATGAATAACTTGAATCTAACACAGCAAGATTAGGCTAATAAGGACAGCTGGTCTAACTATGGATAGGGTTTTAGACCATATACAAATCCTTCTTAAAGGTATCAAGGTGTTAGAGCATATCCACCACAAAGCTCAAATGGCAACAAGTATGTGCGTAACACAAAACCATAAATAATGGTCCTACGGAATGTCAAATTTGCAAAGACCAGGGCATACAGCTCTTCGATGTTGGTATCGTTTTGATAACTCATATCAAGTAGATGAAATACCAACTGCATTGGCAGCCATGCATATTGAAGAACCTTATGGTACATAGTGGTACCCCGCACCACAGGAGCTACATCTCACATTACTTTGTAACCTGGTATGCTTCGTAACTATTCTACATATAGTGGTATTGATACCGTTATGATAGGAGATGGATCCTGTTTGTCGATTTCAAATGTTGGTAATGGAATACTACATACAAAAACAAGCATATTACCACTAAATGATGTTCTAGTAGTCCCTGAAATCAAGAAGAATCTCATTTACGTATCGAAGTTAACAGATGACTATCCCTGTTCTCTTATTTTTGATAAACATGGGGTGTTTATGAAGGACAATTACAACCATACAACAATAAAGCTAGGAAGGAAAATCAAGGGGCTGTATCAAGTGGATCCTAAAGTCACGTAAGTATTCTTCACTCGGGTTCAACAAGAAGTAGGAGAAGATGTCGGCATCAAAGGCTTGCTCACACCCAGTTTAAAAACATTGAAGCTTCTACAAAGCCAACATCTAATTCAGTATAGTTCAAAAGCTCAAAACATGTGCAGCAGTTGTCAAATTGCTAAAAGTTCAGCTTTACCTTTTCCATCTTCAGACTATACATCTAATGCTCCCCTAGAAAAGATACATTGTGATGTTTGGGGACCCTCACTAGTTCAATCTGTTTAGAAATTTCGTTACTATGTCATTTTTGTGGATGATTTTTCTCGATATAGTTGGATATATCCAATGAGGCAGAAGTCAAAAGTTTATGATGTTTTTGTCATGTTTCAAAAGCTAGTGGAAAATCAACTTGATCACAAGATCAAAATATTTTAGAGTGATGGAGGAGGTGAGTTTACTAGTATCAAACTTCAGAACCACTTGCAGCAGTGTGGCATAAAACAGAGTATTTCCTGTCCTTACACACCAGAACAAAATGGTATTTCTGAAAGGAAGCATCGACATGTGATTGAATTAGGCATAGCAATGTTATATCATGCTAGAGTACCTTTGAAATACTGGGTAGATGCCTTTATGACAGCAGTCTATATCATCAATATCCTTCCTATAACAAAGCTACACATGAACTCACCTCACTATAAACTGTATAAACAAAAGTAAACCAAAGTTATGCTCATCTACGAGTCTTTGGATTTGCCTGCTATCCTTGTCTTAGGCCCTATACACAACATAAACTTGATTCGAGATCTCTCACATGCATATTTCTGGGATATAGTGAGAGACATAAAGGTTACAGATGTCTCTTACCTACTAATGGACATGTCTATATCAGACATGTAGTGTTTGATGAGGCGTATTTCCTTTTACTCGGATAATAATAACGAGCATCAACAAGGGTCCGCATTGTACAAACAATGGATAAGAGGAATTTCTGGATTCAATACTACAGAACAACACAAGTCAAAAGTTCATAAGCCTATTGAACACTTGCAGAATACTAGATCAGTTCATATAGTTCCTGATGTACAAGATAGTGGAATCAGTGGTATACCACACATGAATACAATGCCGATAATGTGATGCGGATCGACTCTAATAATGCATCAAGTAATATTGAACTACCACTTATATCTACAAGTACTGAGGAACAAGTGTCTTCGAGTCAAGAATCTGTTCTAATGCCACAAAGTAATACAGAGCAAGCTCAAACCAGTTCTGCATTAGGAAATACACGAGGTACTCTCTCTATCCATCCTATGCAAACTAGACTAAGATCTAGAATTGTTAAATCAAATCCAAAATATGCATGTCTAGCTGAATACAAAGTTCCTAGTGAACCGAAATCAGTAAAATCTGCTTTGGCAAACAAGGGATGGTATCAAGCAATGCAAGCTGAAATGGATGCTCTATATCATAATAACACTTGGGAGTTAGTTCTTAGAACCGATCAAATGAATATAATTGGCTGCAAATGGGTGTTTAAGACAAAACTTGCTCCCGATGGAAGTCTTGATAGGCTAAAAGCTTGACTTGTAGCTAAGGGTTTTCACCAAGAAGAGGGCATTGATTTTACAGAAACCTTCAGTCCTGTAATTAAACATGCTACAATTCGATTAGTCCTGTCTATAGCAATGATGAGACAATGGCAAATTCATCAACTTGATGTTAAAAATGCCTTCTTACATGGTACTCTAAGTGAAACAGTTTATATGGAACAGCCTCCGGGTTCCAAGAATCACAGACCTCATCATGTATGTCTTCTCAAGAAATCCCTCTATGGACTTCGACAAGCTCCTCGAGCTTGGTTTGATAAGTTCAGCAACTTCTTACTAGAGTATGGTTTCTTCGTAGCTCAACGATCCATCATTGTTCATCTTACATACCGGTACGAAAACAATCCTCCTCTTTTGCTATATGTTGATGATATTGTTTTAACTGGAAGTTCATCTCAAATGCTCACCAATCTCATTAACTCTCTAAGTCTTCAATTTCACATGAAAGATCTGGGTTCACTTCATTATTTTATTGGCATTGAAGTTAAGCGTGCTCCTGAAAATCTGTTTCTTTGCCAAACTAAGTATGCTGTTGATCTTCTCAATCGAGCTCATATGCTGGACTCGTAAACCAATCTCAACTCCACTTTCATTGAGACCAAACAGTTTGCTCACTGATCCTATACCTCTATCTAATCCAACTGAGTATCGAAGTCTGGTTGGTGGTCTCCAATATCTCACACTAACTCGTCCAGATATTGCCTATGCTACAAATATACTATGCCAGAAAATGCAGCAACGTACTATTGCAGATCTTCAGAGATTAAAGAGAGTATTGAGATATATAAAAGGTACCGTCGATCTTGGAATATTCATCCATTCCAAAAGCACTATGCATCTTTATGGTTACTCGATGCGGATCGGGCTGGCTGTGCTGAAACCCGGAAGATCAACAACCTCTGCACATATCTCGATCTAATCTCATCTCCGGGCAGCCAAGAAACAACCAACAGTAAGCCGATCCTCTACGAAGCTGAATATTGTGCCCTTGCTTCCACTACAGCTGATCTCACTTGGATAAGTTTTGTACTACGAGACATCGGTTGCTCTCTTAATCCTCCCATTCATCTATACCGTGACAATAAGTCAGCTATCTCTCTCACTACTAATCCTATCTTACATGCTAGAACAAAACATATTGAAGTTGACTTCCACTTTGTTCGGGAAAAAGTTTCCTCGGGATCACTACAGTACGATATGTTCCAAGTCATTGCCAACTTGCCGATATTTTTACTAAACCTTTGTCACGACTAGTACACCATCATATGCGAGTCAAATTGGGAATTTGTTATCTCTCCATTCCCAATTTGAGGGGGATGTTAAAGAACAAAGATCAAAACCACAGTCTATAAATACCGATGGAAATAAAGAAACGGGGCAAAAACAAGTCAAGCAGAAATAGAGCAAAATAAGCTGAAGCGAAACGAGCAAAGCTTCGTCAAAGGAAAGAAACTGAATTGGCAATCTATGAAGAAGTCAAAGAAGAGAAACAAAGGCTGAGCTGGTGATCCGTGGAGAAGCTGAGTTGGCAATCCCGAAACATAAGTTGATTAAGCTGCACCGGAGCCGTACATGTGTCAATATAACAAGTAGTTAGTCTGTTGATTCAATCTTGTAACTAAATGTTGTTAAGTCGGTTTTGGAAGGAGGTTTTAACGAAGATATAAAAGCTTTGTCATTGTAGCGAAGTGAAGAAGAACAGATGATTCTCTCAATTCTCTCAATTGCTTTCATTTTCTTTGAAGTAGAACTACAATTGATTGTATAGATTGAGAGAAGTAGAAAAGAGATCTTGATTGATGTAATTGATCGTTCAGTTCTATCAATATACAGAGTTCTTTACCTCATATGCAGTTCATCTTTGGTATCTGCATCTTCACAGGCAGTAGATGGATGAGGAAGACGAGAGATAAAAAACAGAAGCCAAGTTTGGATTTTTTTATTGAACACGTATCGATTTTTATTGGCGTTCAATTAAAAAAATGTATGCCACGTCAGCCTACGTATTTGACACTTACTACTTTGTCAGTCGTAGATACGCTAGACGACCTTAATCAATCGTATATAGACAAATACTGCGGTCAGATTTCGAAAGACGTTTTCATCAGTCAAAGAAAGAATGAAAGGACAGATAAAAAGGAACTCTCTCTCATTGCGCGCATCGCCTTCTCATGCACTTAACGTTTACATGCACCTATATAAAAGAAAGGTTTATTAGATTTTCTTTTTCTCCTTTTGTCTACTATTTTTAAAAAAGACCTTGTAAACAAAAGTCCCATGAATATTTGAGAAAATATATAAATAAATTTTATTATATATTTTATTACGTTGATTGTTATCATATCACGTGGAACCAATATCTTAAAAATTAAAAGTATCCTAACAAAGCACGCTAATCTAAACTTTTTCAATATTTTTATATCATGATATGAAAAATCCGTGTTTAAACTCTCGAGGAGAACAAAAAGATTTGCGAGTTGAACTAGCCATCTCACGGTCCAAGTTCCAACAAAGCATGGCTTTATTGGGTGTGATGTTTGGTTTCCAATTTTAATGCTAGGAATTATTAAATTTTGATTCATGAGAAATATGGCAAATGTGCTAATTAGTCGAAACTGCTGTAGTGGACTAATTTCCCTTTATCTGCAACAAAAAAGGTCGATGTTATAGGAAACCGTCGTATGAAATATCATTTAAATAAGCAAGTCGTGGGTACTTCTAAATCAATCAATTAATTTGGAGAAACTAATTTCTAATAATTAATTTTCCGCAGAAGAGGAAGACCTCTTTCCACAAAAAGAAAATATAGGAATGAATGAATAAAAAGGTCAAGCTTTGTCAAAGATTCTTTTGGTTTTTTTGGAATATATTCAGCATAAGTCCTAAAACTTGTCAATGAAGTGCAATTGAGTCTTAAAACTTACAAAAGTGCAATCAAGTCCTAAAACTTGTCAAGTTGATTCAATTGAGTTCTAAAGTTAACACATCAAAAAAGTTAACGGAAATTGCTCATTTGGCGTTGATGTCACATTTTAAATGAATTTTTTTATTTTTTATATGGCTTTTTAATTCTTTTTTATTCAAAATATTTAAAAATTAAATTAAAAACTAAAAGGAAAAGCTAAATTTATTTTAAAAAAAAACTATTGAAAAAAAAAAAGCTGGAGCTTCCATCGCGGGAGGGGCTGGTGACGGTCGTCGGCCTTAGGTGAGGTGGCCAGCCCTTGCTCGGGCGAGGCCTCGCCAGCCCCAAGTGAGGGCCGGCCACCCCGCTAGGTCGGCGAGACGCCCGTCTAGGCACGCCGACCCTCGTGGGGGCCGGCAACCATCGCTCTCCCCGGGCGAGGCCTCGTTGGCCCTCGCCTAAGGTCGGCGATGCTTGCCTAGGTCGGCGATGCTCGCTCAGATCCGGGCAAGCAAGCGTCGTCCAATAAGGCCCCGTCGGACGGGTCCGAGGGGAGGAGCAGCCGTAGCTTGACGAGGCGATCAACGAGGAGGATGAGGAGGAGCTCGAGACTATCGCTCACTCGCTAGCTCTACCAACGAGGACAATGCCGCCCGACGCCGATGACGACGCCGACGAGAATGGCGAGGCCGAGGAGGAGGAGGACCATGAGGTTTGGTTGCTCAGCCCGGATCTAGGTGAGCATCGCCGACCCCAATCAAGGGCACGGCCTTGCCCGGCGGGCGATGGTTGCCGGCCCCTAGTGAGGGCCAGCGTGCCTAGATCTGGGTGTCCTCGCTCGACCTGGCGGGGGTGGCCAGCCCTCACTTGGGGCCGGTGAGGCCTCGCTCGGGCGAGGGCCGGCCACCCGCCTGAGGCGGACGGTCGCCGGACGGTCGTCGATCCCTTCGGCGATGGAAGCTCTAGCCTTTTTTTTTTTTTTTTTTTTTGAAACAGTTTTTGTTTTAAAAAAATAAATTTAGCTTCTCCTTTTTAGTTTTTAATCTAATTTTTGAAGATTTTGAATAAAATAATTTTAAAAAGCCATATAAAAATAAAAAATTCATTTAAATGTGACGTCGCCGCCACATCGCAATTTCCGTGAACTTTCTTGACGGTGTTAACTTTAGAACTCAATTGAACCAACTTGATAAGTTTTAGGACTTGATTGCACTTTTTGTAAGTTTTAGGATTCAATTGCACTTCCTTGACAAGTTTTAGGACTTTTGCTAAACATATCCTTTTTTTTTTTGTCACAAATTTACCAAAAATTTCTAGCTAATATATTTATGATAATTTTATTTTCCATTGATTTTCGTTAAATTTGGATTAATATTATGAAAATCATAAATTGATACATTTATAACAAATAAAGAGTAAAACCCAAAATTGATACATCCGTCTACTATTACATATCATTCAACTTAGTAATTTGACTATAAAATTTAACGGAAATTTATCATAAGTGTATCGGTTTGAGGTTTTTAAAATTAAAAAGAAATTGATTTCGATAAATTTATCGCATATGTATTAATTTTGAGTTTTTTTTTTATGGTATTAATCATGTTAATTGTCAATGATGTCCTTATAAACCCATGCATGTATTATCATTTTAAATACACTTCCCGAGTTGGAGCACCGCCTGAACAAAATTTTAATCAACAAAGTACAAGGATTTTCTCCCTTAAATTGGATCAGCTCTCAAACACTGATGCTCCTCTCCGAGTCATTTGGTTTTAGCATATTGCTTTGTTCTTGGTGAAGTGAGCTCAACGGAGCACCAACAACCCGCGCTAATCTTTGTTAAGGTACGCGGTTTTCTTGATCTCCTTTTCAAATTTCAGTTTTAACTTTACCCACAGTGAGCATCCCATCAGATCACTTGACTGTTTCATTTCTTGATCGAGAATCATCTACTACAAAATTTGTAACTCTTCCTTTATTATGCTATACCAAAAGGTTAGGGGACCAAAATTTGTTTCTTAAATTTGTTTTGTTTTGTTTTTTTTTTTGTGCTATATTTGGATGATATTCTACTTGCAACCAATAATAAGGGGTTGCTATATGAGGTGAAATAATTTCTCTCTAAGAGTTTTGATATGAAAGATATGGGTAATGCATCTTATGTCATTGGCATTAAGATTCATAGAGATAAACCTTGAAGAATTTTAGAACTATTCAAGAAACCTATATCAATAAGGTTCTAGAAAGATTTTGAACGAAAGATTGTTCACAAAATATAACACTTATTGTGAAGAGTGATAGGTTCAATTTGAACTCGTGCCTGAAAAACAATCTAGAAAGGGAACAAACGAATAACATTCCATATGCTTCCACTATCGGAAGTTTAATGTATGCTCAGGTTTGCACCCGACCTGACATTGCTTTTGCTATGGGAATGTTGAAAAGATATCAAAGTCTAGAGAGCTGTAAATAAAGTGATGAGATACCTTCAAGATATCAAAGGTTACATGCTTATGTATAAAAGGACCGACAACCTGGAAATAATCAGTTATTCAGATGTGGACTTCGTGGGTTGTGTTGACTCTCAAAAATCAACATTTGAATATATTTTTATGTTAGCTAGTGGAGCCGTGTCATGGAAAAGTGCGAAGCAAACTTTGATTGCTACTTCCACTATAGAGGCTAAGTTTGTTTCTTGTTTTGAGGCTATCTCATATGGTGTATGGTTGAAGAGTTTCATTTCTGGACTTAGAATTGTTGATTCTATTTATAAGCTATTAAGAATATATTGTGACAATTTAATTGCAGTTTTTATGAATAAAATACCAAAAGTGGCAATCGAAGTAAGCATATCGATATTAAGTATTTAGCCATAAGAGAACGTGTTAAGGAGAATAAAGTGGTCATAGTACACGTTAGCACTAAATTGATGATAGCTTATCATTTAACTAAAGGCATGCCACCAATGAAGTATAAGAATCATGTAACTAGTATGGGAATAGGTCTCATCATGTGATTTGTCGTCATATGGACGATTTTTGTTGTATGAAGCTCTTATTCTGTTGTAATGTTGATTCTTAATTTTTGATGTACACATTTTGTTATTTATGAGAATAACATTATCCTTAGTTTCAAAATAAATATAGAATTTATTCATTAAGATGTATCGTCACATATAGGCTGACAATAAAGAAATAAGATACATTGTGATACATAGAAGATATTACTCGCTCTTAAAGAACATGTTGGCATTATTCATGTGTTTTGTTTATCTTCTTTAAGCATAAAGTTTTTGGTGGATTTAGTTGGATAATCCGTATGATGAAAATGTTGAGATCAAGTGGGAGAATTTTATATATATAATGTGATCCACATTTTCGGACTCACGTTTTCTCTTTAAAGTGGCACCTTTTCGTAACAACCACCCATTTGGTAACCGCCTTGATTGGAGATGGTATATAAAAAGAACGATCGTTCATTTCTTAAGGGTAATCACAAGGTCTAATGCAAACCTTCTCATTTTGGAATACACCATCAGTACGTGAAGAGATTGGGTTAGTAAAGTGTACCCATAATATTGCTGAATCTCCGTGAATTTTTTACGAACGCAATATGAACAATAACTGGAGGTTTGTTTACAATTGATCCCGTTTTTCCGCATTTGATTTGCACCTCTAACATATAGTGCATTCATAATTTAAGGTTTTCATACTTAGGGCCATATATGTTTAGTCTCATAATATATAAAGTTTAGGACATGATAGCTTTAGAATCCATATAGATTCAGGTTAGTCCATAACTTTCATAAAACAAAGTCAGATAAAAAATGTTATTGTCACGCCTCGATCCTCAAGTGCGCGCCCATCCCTCACTTTGGTCAATTAAATAGCGACATCTCGGGACGCATCGCCAACCCATTCATTTTAACACGCAAGGAAGCATATAAATAATCCCCGGACAATAAAACAATGGGATTGAAAAGTAGAGCCATAAATCTCGAACCTGAAAAACAACCACACTTATACACATTGCAAACCAGTGCATATATATACTAGGCGAACTACCAAGACAGGTCCTACTCAAACAAGTTCAGAAAACAAAGTCTGCAGATAGGGGTGGGGGTTTCCGATCTACTTTGAGTCATCATCATCCTCGATCTCTCATTCTTCCACGCTCCAGCTGAAGCCTTCAGCAGACTGCACCGGAAATCTGGTACCGCAAGAGCCAGGTCTCTGCATCTACTATCGAACCTTGAGGAGGATCAACTGTCCCCTTTCTAAAAGCAGCCTTAAGGATGTATAGAGGAATCTTATATTCCGAAAGAGGACCCTTTCTTTGGCCATCTTGAGTATGGCGGTACAACGATTTGTATCGGTGGGGCACCTTGTGGGTGAGACTCGCATTAACCCAAACTGTGGATCTTACTAGCTCATAGATCCAGCCTCTAGGGCTCCCAAGCAACAGAAAATAAGATGCTTGCTCTGTAACACTCTTGGGTCGTCTAAAAAAAATTCTCAAGCTGCCATCTATGGCCCTGAAATTTTTATCCCACAACGGGATGAGACGACGTATCAGCGAGTTTTACCCCTTAAGACTCAATTAGGAAAAAAATATGCCGTAAAGTTGCCTAAGCACAAACACGAGTTGGAGGTCTTACCTTTGCCTCTGTTCCTTCCTGCAAGTCAGTATATCCCATAGATACATAAATCACATCAACCAATCAATTCAATCAATCGAATCGAACTATCGATCAATCAACTCAGTCAATTACATGTCATCACAACCTTTTCTCGGTCGGCCCAATCAATATTATCTATAAAGTCCGACCACCTTGCGGACAGCTTACTCTAAGCGGAAAATAGATAGTAGTTTGCCTCATGGCTAATAAATAGTATATTGTTCCTTCTTTAAGATACCATATGGAGTCATCGAGCTGATATGTATATTATTCCTTCTCCAAGATGACATATAGAGTCATCGAACTGATATGCATACTATTTCTTCTCCAAGATGACATATCTAGTCATCGAGCCGATATGCATACTATTCATTCTCCAAGATGACATATAGAGTCATCGAGCCGATATGCATACTATTCATTCTTCAAAATGACATATAGAGTCATCAAGCTAATATGCATACTATTCCTTCTCCTTGAGCTGATATGCATACTATTCTTGTCAACCAGTGATTTCTCAACTGTTATCATAACCAATAAAAATACTCGTGTGTGGGTACACAGTCGGCTTTAGCCAAAGTAAAATAATTTCCTTTCCATAAATCCTACCATTTTATATAGCCCACCAAAATATTTTTGGCATTATAAACCGACACTTGGTTATTTTTCAATCAATTACTGAAATTAAATCAATTTAGGAATAGAATCATACAATACAAATCATACATAATCGCACAAATTAAAGCTCAATTAAATAAACAGATTACACTACATCAATCGGTATAAAATTCCGGTCACTTTGGCTATCCCGGTTTAATTTTCAGAAAATAAATAAATCATTAAATAATTATGGAAATCAATTAATAATGCAATAAATAGTAACTTAGGCCCGTAAGGCCTAATTAAATGCCGAGACAAACTCGGAAAATTTTTGAATCACTCTAGATAAATACTAGAGTTTGTCTAGGCCTTAATTGCACTAACTATCCACTTAACATACATCGGTAATTAATTAAATTCACTAATCAAATCTAACTTGCCACCTAATCCTAGCTTAGTCTAAAATAATTAACCCATAAGCATCATTAACCTACTAAGTGAGGATTATTGAGTTAAACTCACTTGATTAACGAACCGCTTGGTTCGAAACGACAGGGACGCCGTGGGGCTCAACTAAATCTAAAGCGGGCCTAGCTTTTGGGGTTGGGAACACCTTCAAAATGGGCCAAAGGTGCTGCTAGAAACCCATTGATTTTGGTTCTGTTTAAGGCTGAGGGAGAGCGGATCCGGTGGCTGAATGACCAGGCAAGAGCGGAGGAGGTAGCAAGGGTTGGTCGCAGGTCCAAGCGGGGGTAGACCGGTGGCGGAACGGCTCCGATGGTGGCTCATGTCGGCCTGGCGAGTTGCTGGACGCATGGCTGGAAGAGACAGTGTGACCGGTACGGTGATGCAGCAAGGCGTGGTGCGACGGCACTAGTCGGCCTCCGGTGGCAGCGTGTGATGGCGAACGGCGGTCCGACTGGCTGTTAGTTGCTCCGGCGACTTCTTTGGGTTACTTGGATGTCGATTAGCAAATGAGGAGGCCAAGGGGTCGACGGGGGAAACATGGGAAAGGAGAGGGGACAAGTTTGAGTTGGTGGGGCCTCTTTTGGTCTCTTCTTATCTTCATGCTCCCCCCTTGACCGGTCCTCAAGCCTAGCTAGTCTACATAACCAAATTTCTAGACCAAAAACCCCTTTCTAGAAGCTTGAGGAGGTCCAAAATGTTGGGCCCAAGGGTGTTACAAATTTCACATGATTTTGCTCCAAATTGAACCCAAATGCTTCTTGAATCACTCTAATTTAGCTCTTGAAAATTCAACCAACATACCATCGATCAAATTGGTATTTTTCCTCACCAATAGATCATACTTGCTTCCTAATAGTGGGATAAAAAACAGTGCCTGACTTTTCTAGACTAAAACGGCCCTATGACGACTTTTCCCAAAAAGTCTTGGTTTGCTGAAAACTCTTCTAAGACGAGTCGACGTTCCTAAAATAATTTGTGACATGACAAAATTTTCAATTTCTGAAATCGGATTTAAATTCGCGGTTAATTTCACTTTTGCGTGTTTTTAGCGTGACCTACGCTACCGGGTAGCTTTTAGAAATTTGTAGTGCAAATGACTCGTAATCGATTTTTTTCGAGCCACAATGAACCCACTCGTCACATTGACGACTCTCGGTTATTATGAAAATCTCTAGGATTCAAATACGGACATATGGTATCAAAACGATAGAAAAATCAGTCTAGTGCCGGTCGATGAGAATTTTCCAATTTTGTGGAGTCACCCACATTTAGCCACACATCTCAATTGAACCAACCTAACTCTGATCTCTAATCGATTTTTAACTATGCCGTAATGGCCTCTAAAGATGAGTACGGTCGAGTAGCCGATTCTTGATCGAATTCTCAAGTCTATTGCATTAAAATTCCTTAATGACTTCCCTAGATAATCTAGTTATCTCGAGAGTGATTAGCTCTGAAACCAGTCCTATAGACGCGTCGATGAAATGCCTGATTAATTTAATTAAAAGCAGAAATGAAAAATTCATGATGTCACAGTTATTTAGTTAGATTACATGTAGACTTAGGGTTAATTAGGCTCATGTCATACAATGCTAGGAAATTTAGAATCAAGTGTCAAGTAGATAGTTTTAGTTATTACACTACATGCATCATCCACATTGTACATAGTGTAATACTAACACTAGCTCATTATGTCACATTACAGTGCTAGGATTTTAATTTGCTGTTTTCATAGAATAAGAAATAAAATAGCACTTCATGTCTGTTTGTATCGGAGAGTTAGTTCATAGAATAGAAATTGCATCCACGTTTAACTTGTAGACTTTTGGAGTTGTCTTTTTTAGCTAATAAAAAGGAATATCAAAAGTTAGAATTAGAGTGTCATATAGATGGCATATTAGTTAGTCATGATATCATACATAACATTCATGCATCTTGTTCGCATATTATAGTTTGCAAAAATCTCGTGGTAACAGATAGGGATACACTTTACTTGCTTAGTGCATCTAGGTTCTTAAAAATCTTCACCAATCTATTTACTGTATTGATTATTGAGTATTTTTTCTTAGTGCGCACTCGTGTGGTCAACCCTTACATATTTGTGGCATAAAAATGGATAAATATTGCATGCAAAATATTTTCAAAATAAAGATAAAAGGTACCGAGCCCCCGTACTCAAGAATTTCTAGTTTACGGATGTAAAATGTACTCCTACATTTTACGCAGGTGTCTAATTGACCCATAACCGATTAGTGGCCGGTCCAATAGGTAAGTTTAATTACATTTTGGAATGAGTACCGAGTTGTTATTGGTAGGACTTGGGAGAGCTCACATTGGCCTCATGAGAGGAACCTTCATTCTTGTTTAGCAGTCCATTAGCTTACCTTTAGGTGATCCACCTCCGAGAAGGTCGTGACACCTTTTTGTCAACATCACAAAAAATTATAGCAAACCATAATATGTAGCATAATATTAGCAAATCATAGTCCAACAACGAGAAGTACACCCACACATAGTTGCAAAATACAAACCAAAGTGAAGTCCAAACGAAACATCAACCAAACTTAAACGAAATTGTTTGGAAAGATTAATTTGAGGAGGATGATTGATTTGGGTTTTGGACTAGAGGGTTTGGAGAAAAAGGGTCCTCGGGAGGAACATAACCAAAATGTAGTAGCTCATGTTGGTCACGGCTTGTTGAACTTTCTTAAGCCTTTTGTCTCCATCCCGTATCAATATCTCGCGTCCGAGGTTTCAACTCCATAATTCATTCTTCCTGAATAGCTTGCTTCTCCTTGATTTCCATCATAATCAAGAAGAATACTGCCACTAGAATCAAATGAATGGTTTGGTGGAGGAATAATTTCAGAAGGTGAATCCTTAGCAATCTCCCCCCCATCGTACATCTGTGCAGCCCCTGTATATTTAACATGCTCTCCCTCAATGTGTGCACCTTTCTTAGGCCCTATTTCCAAGTTCGAGTCTTCTCGATGTTGGAAATAACGGATCTTTGAAAACTTATTTGCGGATTTGACACTAAATCGAACCCCTAAAACGAATGCGGAAGACAAGCCCAGGAAAATCACGTATCACCGATCCTAAAGCACACCACGGATTCGAGCGTACCTTGTTAGCCACAGATTAAACACCGACGCCGATAAGAGGAAGAGAATTTGGCCCTATTCGATCCGATGACGCTAATTCGCCTTGAAGGGAAGAAAACGTTGCGCTTTGCTTTTTGTTTTCTTTTTCTTTTTGGAGAGAGAGAAAGAGGAGAGGGACGTATGTACGTTGATTTGCCAAAAGGTGTCTTCTCCCTCTCTCTCCCTCCTTTATACGTTCCCTTTAGATACATCCTCCCCCTCCATCCACGGGCCCTAATTTTGTGGGCCGGGCTTTCAGGCCCAACATGGGCGAATGGGCCTTAAGCCCATCACATAAAAAACCATCATCTCCCACTCGCACATGGTGGGCCGAACAGGATTCTCTTTACCTCTCTTCAACATTCATACTGGTGAATAATCCGTGCGACCAGCATACTTTGAGAGCTCGTTGCTATACATCTGTTAGGAATATATAGCAGCTCATAATGGGCATCACACTCTGAGTAGATTTAGTATGCAGTACCCTAGATCGATCGATCACATTTATATCTCTCTTGATCTCTTTTAAACAATGATATATATATATATATATATATATATATATATATATATATATATTGTATTCACAATTATAATTATCACAAAGACAGTCATAATTGGTCGACCGTGAATACAAAACTACAATGTGATTCTCCAAAATTCGATCTTCCTCTTTCCTTCAAACTCTCAATTTCAGTTCAGCTTGCTTTTCTAGAAATGTCCCATTAGATCGAATCAACTCATGACCATTGGCAACATCCTAAGATAGCAAACACTAAATAGAAATCTTGAGAATAAGTAAGAGTCATGAGGGCACTAAAATTGAGGAACTCTTTTCCTCAAGAGTCTCACACGGCATAAAAGTTGAGATCAAACTTTTGCCACTCTTATTGGTCGTCTCATGCATACGTAGTATGAAATACGTATTACGGTATTAACTCATTTCCCATGGAGCGTATGTCTACACTTTTCAATACCGTACGGATGATAGTTCGGACATACCCAATGTCTAACTTGAGTTCACGTATCTACTCATTCACAAAATTCATCGAACTCACATCTAGCATCTTAGAAAGATAAAGTAAAATATGTGGGGTATTTTACTTTCGGACATAGTAAATATTATGTCCTCATCTTAACACTTAGTTAAGGCGACATACATATTTTAAGCTTGAGCTCTCGATTATCACCTAGATAATAAGCTTAAAAACAGTCTCATCTCTATTTATCACATAGTAAATAGAGGCGATTACCCGTGTGAGTGGGCTAATCTTATATCTATCCGACATACTTTCTCAACTTAAAATAATGCACTGAGCATTAAGATGCATAAAGATCATACAAAGATTCATAGGCATTAACAATGAAAAAACACTAATTCATAAATGTGAACAACTCAAGGAAATTACAATCCAAGTACATCGACTCTACGCAATCCTAAGATTTTACATGACCACAAAACACATCTCTAGGTATTGGCTTTGTCATAGGATCTGCTACCATTCTATGCGTAGATATGTACTGTAAGTTCACATCCTTTCGTGCAACCATATCTTTGACAAAGTTATACTTGGTATCTATATGTTTGGTCTTGTCATGATATTTTGGATCTTTGGTGTACGCTATAGCTGCTTGGCTATCACAGTTAACCAATAATGGATTTGCAGCTTTCTCAATAACACCTAAATGATCCAAAAATCTCTTAAGCCAAACTCCTTCTTGTACCGCTGCTAATAATGCCACGAACTCAGCTTCCATCGTGGATAAGGCTATACACGTTTGCTTCTTACTACTCCATGATATGGCGCCATTGTTCAATAAGAAAGCAAATCCAAGGTAGATTTTCTTTCATCTAAATCTCCTCCCCAATCAGCATCTAATAGCCTTCAAGTCGCAGATCCTTTCTTGGTAATTCAACTTGTAATCAGCGGTTCCTTTCAGATACCTCAGTATTCTCTTAACGGCCTTCCAATGTGATGGACTTGGATTGGATTGGTATCTACTCACCATTCCAATTACAAAACATATGTCGGGTCTTGTACACATCATAGCGTACATCAAGCTCCCAACAACACTAGCATAAGGAACATGTTTCATTTGTTCCTTCTCTTGTGGAGTCCTTGGACACAGTCTATGGCTCAATCCTTCACCTTTTGCAATAGGAGTGTCTATGGGTTTACAATCTTGCATACGAAATCGTTCAAGAACCTTATTTATATATGTTTCTTGCGAAAGAGACAACGATCTCTTCGAACGATCTCTTGAAATCTTAACTCCAAGAATGTATGCAGCCTCACCCATATCCTTCATCTCAAAGTTGGAAGACAACCAACTCTTGACAGTATTAACAAACTCCATATTGCTTCCGGCAATCAGTATATCATCAACATATAATGATATGATCACAAATTGATCCTTGGATCTTTTGATATATACACAATGATCCTCATCAATCATTGTAAAATCATATGCCATTATGGCATTATGAAAACGTATATACCATTGTTTCGATGATTGCTTGAGGCCATATATTGATCTCAAAAGTCGACATACATTTTCTTCTTGGCCTTTCACTATGAAACCAGCAGGTTGTTCCATATATATTTCTTCCTCTAATTCTCCATTGAGGAAAACAATCTTTACATCCATCTGATGTAACTCAAGATCCATACTAGCTACTATTGCCAGAATAATGCGAATCGAGGTAAATCTCACTACAGGAGAAAATGTATCTTCATAATCAATTCCTTCCTATTGATTATACCCCTTCGCCACAAGGCGAGCCTTATGCCTTTCTATCGAGCCATCAGCCTTTCACTTTATTTTGAGAACCCACTTGTTCCCAATAGCTCTGCGTCCTTTTGGAAGATCAACCAGTTCCCAAACTTGGTTTGATTTCATTGACTCAATTTCCTCTTCCATTGCATGAATCCATTTTTCCTTACTAGGGCAATTCAGAGCCTCATTAATATTTCTTGGCTCATCCTCATCTTGTGGAGCAACCATAAAAGTTTCCCTTCAATGTCAAAATGTCGACGGGGAATACTTTGGCGACTTGTTCACCGTATGGGAGATTGTACACTTTGCACATCATTCCCCATTATGCTCCCACTTGGATTAGATAATGATGATGTCGTCTCATCATGTGGTTGCAATTGAGAATGAGTTGAATTCAATTCATCACTTCTCATATTACTCCCACTTGGATGAACTCCACTAATATCATTATCTTGATCCAAGGTTTCAAATAGGAGTAATCTTCCCTATTTCGCTATTCTTAGGAAATTCATCCTCTAAGAATGTGACATCCGTGATTCAAATTCAGTTATACTCCCACTTTCCTGCTCACCTATGAACACATACCCTTTCGAGTGTTCCGAGTATCTTATGAAAATACTCTTCTTTCCTCTGGGACCCAATTTCCCAAACTTGTGAGAGGACTCATGTGTATAGGCAGCACAACCCCATGGCTTAAGAAAACTTAAGTCCGGTTTTCTACCTGTCCATAACTCATATGGAGTGGAAGTAACTGATTTGGAAGGCACCCGGTTAAGTATATAGGCAATAGTTAACAACGCATCACTCCAAAAAGTAATAGGTAAGTTAGCATGCGCCATCATGGATCTAACCATTTCTAGTATGGTTCTATTTCTTCTCTCCGCAACACCATTTTGTTGAGGAGTATACGGAATAGACAACTGTCTTTCTATTCCTTTTTCATCACATAATTTTCTGAACTCATCAGATAAATATTCTCGACCTCGATCGGATCTCAATGCTTTTATTTTCTTGTCTAATTGATTTTCTACCAGGTTCATAAACCTTTTGAAACAACTTATTGCTTCAGATTTATGAGAAATCAAATAGACATATCCGAATCGAGTATAATCATCTATAAAAGTGATGAAATAAATAGCCCCATGCCTTCCTCTCACATTCATTGGACCACAGACATCAGAATGGATTAAATGCAGAGGAAATTCAGCTCTTTTACCTTTTCCAAATGGTTTCCTTGTCGTTTTCCCTTCTAGGCAATGCTTACATATGGGCAAATCGACTTTTTCAATGTTGCCCAACAAGCCCTCTTTGGCTAGTCTATTCATACGTTGTTGGCCAATGTGACCAAGTCTAGCATGCCACACATTCACATCATTATCATATGTATTAGGAGACGTGAGAAGGGAATAACAAACATTTGCATTAACATAGTCAATATCTAATACAATGAAACCATCCAGAAAATAACCACAACCATAGTAATTTGTATCTAAAAACAAATCCACACCTCTATTATAGAAGTTCATATTAAAACCTAGTTTAACCAACACTAAAACAGACACTAAATTCCGACGAATCTCCGGAGCATACAATACATCATGTAGGAACAAAGTGCGTCCACCACGCATATTCAGTTGGCATGTGCCAATTCCTTTCACTTCAGCTCTAGAGTTGTTTCCCACATAGATCCACTTAGTTCCAGTTGGTACTCGTCGGAATTCCACGAAGGATTCTCTATCCTTCGCTACATGGTCTGTCGCTCCTGAATCTACAGTCCACAAAGGATTAGACTCAGTTAAGAATACAGAACTTGACACAAAAGCAAAGTTCTAAAAAGTACAAGGGGTGCATATCTTCTTTGGCTCACGACAGTTGCGAGCATAGTGACCCTTCTTGTCACAGTTATAGCATTTCACCCTTGTAAGCTTTTTCATTCGAGACGCTTTTCTCTTTCATGTTGATTAAACTTGGGTTTCTTCCTTGAAGGACCTGCTTCCTTACCTTTCCTTTTATCAAGCCAGTTAGGACATTTGCGCTTGGCAAATCGAAGCTCCATGTGAGCTAGAACTAGCATGATAGAGTTCAGCATCCGGCTTAGCCGCCAAAAGGCGGTCCTCTTCCAGCTCAAGATGGCGCACTGCATCCTCAAAAGTTTTGATATTTTCATTATGGGTCAGGTGCACCTTCATATGCTCTCAACTCTGAGGCAAGGAACGAATCACTACTTGCACTTGCTGCTCATCTGTCAGGACATGGCCAGCATCTTTCAGCTCATTTATCATGTTTGACATCTTTCTAAGATATTGCTTCATGGTCTAACCATAAGGCTTCTTATAAAAGTCAAACCTGATAGTGAGCTGCCTCAGTCTAGTCACCGAAGTATGACCAAATCTTGTTGCCAATGCCTCCCACATTTCTTTGGCATTGTCAAAACGCCTAAACTCTCACATGACGTCATTTTCCATGCTGCTCAGCAACGTGATGCGAGCAAGAGAGTTCTTTCTTTTCCATGCAGCAAAAGCTTCCTTATCTCTCTTGTGCTGTGCAGTGTTTCCTTCTTCAGGTTCTACCATGGTCAGGTTAAGAGCTTCAAGTGCCTCTTGCTCTTCCAGCACATATTGGATTTTCATGTGCCATATTTCATAGTTGTCACCATTGAGCTTTTCACCTTTGTTCAGCTCGGCAACTATGCTCTTTGTGGCTGAAGCCATTGATCTGAACACATCAGACATATATGCACGAATTATTAATGCCTATCATTTATGCATCCCTTTTGCATAGACCCATCATATTAATGAATAATTTCAAGTAAGGTTTCAGAATCAAAAGGTCACTATGTTTCCAATCATCCTCCAAAAATCCTAACTTAAAACTATCATTAATATAATTGTCTTATGCAAAATAAATTCTATGAAGCTATAAAAACTTCTATAACTACCCACAGCTAACCAGCAATAACAGAAAGCAAATAATAATTGACATCCAATAAAACAATAATGCTTTCACATAATACAACTAACATATCGGTTGCTACATCAACAACAATCAGGTAGTAAACATTACATAAGATGTCCACAAAGCACACTTAACAAAGATCAGCCAATACAACTAACACCAAGTCAGCACACAAACTGGGAAAGATCCTCTTTTGTTCAATTTCTTGATCTTTTCCCTTATAATAATCCAATAATATTCATTTACAAAATCCATCACAATTTTCTTATATGAAGCAGCTCTGTTGACATCCCATATGCGATTCAACACTCCTTGCCATTTAGGTGGAAGGGTGTTCATGAAAAATCGCACCATCTCTGACTGTGGCATAGGACGACCATTCCATATGACCTTTTGAATTTTCCCGTTGACCTCAAGGACGTGATCAATTAAGTCACCACTCTCCCATCGATGATCGTCGCTCGGCTATCAACTTAGAAAGCCTTTTCCTTTTGTTCATCGGTAATTGCGCGAATAGGTGTGCGCAACCTCGAGGGGGTGAGGCATTTTTTGCAAAGAAATGCGGACGCGGAGTCTTGAACTCTTCCCCGCGGATGGGGTACCAAGCCTCCACGCGCAACAAATGCAAAACAAATAAATAAGGGATCACATATAATCCACATAGACTTAATTGAAAAAGAAACACATTCTTTTTCCTCTCTCTCTCTCTCTCTTTTTTAGGTCAACGGTCAATGGTCAACGGTCAACGTCGTTGGTCAACAGTCAGGTCATCGATCGTCGGATCGGGACGGGCCGGTCGGACCGGCTGGATCGGGCCGGGCCGGACGAACCGACGACCGACATGTGCGCGCGCGTGCGCGGCTGACGGCCACGCGGACGTCATCCGGCACGTGCGTGCGCGTGCGCTTGGCTCCATGGGGGTCGGGTCGGGTCGGGTCGCGGGTCGCGGTGACCGCCGGCCAACGGTCGTCATCGATGACGTCATCGATGACGTCATCCCAGCGGTTACCGACCGTTGGGTGACGTCATGCTGAGGCGTCGGCACGCGTCGGTTCGCCAACCGCACATGCCGGTTCGCCGATCGGCGCGTGTGCGCACACGCCGGTTCGATGCCAACGGGCGCGTCGTGCCCACGCGCAGCGGCTTCTGGCCGCGCTTGTGGGCGCGTCTGGCATCGCCTGGCAGCGCACGACATGTCGACGGCCTCGTCTCGACGAGCCCTTTCACCCTATGCCTTCAGAAATCGATTTCGAGTTACAGAAACTCGAAAAAATGGACGAACAGTGCTCAGGTGTCAGGATTTCTCGTCCCGATCCATGTCGGCTGAATATTTTCTCGAAAAATCAATCAAAAAACATAAAGGGGGTCGGGAAAACATGAACTAGGGCTCTGATACCAATGTTGGGATTAATGGATTCTCAAAAACTGGACTCGACACTAAATCGAACCCCTAAAACGAATGCGGAAGACAAGCCCGGGAAAATCACGTATCACCGATCCTAAAGCACACCACGGATTCGAGCGTACCTTGTTAGCCACAGATTAAACACCGACGCCGATAAGAGGAAGAGAATTTGGCCCTGTTCGATCCGATGACGCCAATTCGCCTTGAAGGGAAGAAAACGCCTTTGCGTTTTTTGTTTTCTTTTGGGAGAGAAAGAAAGAGGGAGAGGACGTACGTACATTGATTTGCCAAAAGGTGTCTTCGTCTCTCTCTGTCCTCCCTTTTATACGTCCCTCCATCCACGGGCCCTATCGTATCCCTCCATCCATGGGCCCTAATTTTGTGTGCTTTTAGGCCCAACATGGGCGGACGGGCCTTAAGCCCATCACATTAATAAAACCATCACTAAATGCTAGAAGATTTATGTGATCAAAGATCATAAGGCAACTGACCTTTTGATTTCAAAACAGTTCTATGCATATGAAGGATCACCATATGTGCTAGAGAGGAAGGATGGCTGTTCAAAATCGCCTAAATGATTTTTGCCTTATATCTAGACACATCAGTTTTCGATGACCCTTTGGGTTGAAGACAATTTATAATGATTTTGTGGAGAACAATATGCTTGAGTGGAAATTTGTGATGAGACACATGAGACATTGTATCTATAGAGAAATCGGAGATATGAGAGAGACCGATATGCAACATATGGATCTATTTCAATACACATAAGGTCTGAATAATTGACTGCCACAATTTTTGCCAAAACAGATGCATGAAGGAGATAGGCTTGATAAAAAATGGCGAACTCAATTGTGTCTGGAGTATAAAAAGACAAACTCGAATAGAAATAAGCTGTTAATGCAGGATAATTTGGAAAGTCTCTAGCATAGAAATCAATCATCAGAAATTGATCAAAAAGCCGTTTGATTTTGATCCTAGACAACTCAAAGAATTCAAAGTCCACTATCCTATGATTTACAACTCCCCTACGTAACAAGTTAAAGTAGTTCAGATGTCCCTGAGACCTAATCAGTTTTCCAACTCGATTTCCCACAGCAACAAAACCAGCAAGCTTTCTCTTAAAGTTCATAAAAACTTCTCATTATAGTCCCCTTTCTTACCATCGTCCATATCAGTCGCTTTAACAATAGATGATTTTCCCTTTTTTTTTTTTTTTTAAATGGGGATTTCAACAACCTTTTCTTTTCCTTTTTCTAGCAACAGAACTTATACCACTCAAAGTCCCAACATTTACTGGAGGTATGGCTTTGATCAGGTTCGCAAATATAAGCTCTAAAGCTTCTTCACTTTCGAGAGGCTATGGGCTTGGCTTTCGATCCTTGAGTGGATTTTGGGGGCATGGTACTTTTGGAGAAGAAAAGTTTTGATCTTTAAGGAAAAAGAGTGAAAGGATTTTTCAGAGAATGAAAGAGAATTTGGTTGATGTAAAGGAAATGAAAGGTCACGATTTTTCAAGAAATTAGTTTCCAGAATTTTTAAAAAAGGTCCGAATTTTAAGGGATAACTGTAAATTAGATCAATCAAATATATAAATAAGGGAAAGATAGAATGTGCCTAATTTGCTTCTAGTTATAAGCCTTACTCACCGAAAATTTAAATTTGTGATGGTTATCCAATCAACATCAATCGAAGCTTATCATCTGAAGAACCCTATCTTAGACACTTCGTTCAAACAAGTTAATAATTCCCAACTCATTGCATATAAAATCAAATGCTTTATTTTCCAAGGGCTTGGTAAAAATATCAGCCAATTGATTTTTTGAGTCAATGAATTGAATGTTAACTTCACCATTCTAAACATGGTCTCATATGAAGTGGTGGTTGATCTCTTTGTGTTTTGCTCTCAAATGCAAAATGAGATTCTTCATCAGATTGACGGTGTTAGTGCTATCACATTTGATTGTTGTGTTTGAATCTTCAACACCAAAATCCTTCAATTGTTGCTTCATCCAAAGGATCTGAGCATAGCAATTCCAGAGTGCCACATATTCAACTTCGAATGTAGAGAGAGCCACTTTGTACTTTGCTTTTTGAAGTGCTATGATACTAGCATGTTGCCTAGCATCGACATATTCCAAAGGTGTTTTTTTTTTTTTTTTTTTTTTTTTTTGTCTATTTTACACCTTGTATAATCTGCATCGAAATATCTTAACAAAATAAACTCCGATCTCTTTGGATACCAAAGTCCAAGAGAAGGATAATGTTAACATATTTAATAATCCTTTTCATAGTTGACGGGTGTGATTCCTTAGGATCTGACTAAAATCTCGCACATATGAAAACACTAAAGAGTATATTAGGTCTTGAAGTTGTAACATACAATAAAAAACCAATAATGCTTATATACAATTTTTTACCAACCTTTTTACCCTTCCCATTTTCGTCAAGCTTGGAGGAGTGAGACATTAGGGTTTCTGTTTTCTTCAAATTCTCCATCTTGAACTTCTTCATGATTTCTTTAGTATAATTCTCTTGAAAATGAAAGTACCATTTTTATCTTGCTTGATTTGCAACCCAAGAAAAAAAATATTAGTTTGCCCATCATACTCATCTCAAACTCATCTTGCATCATCTTAGAGAACTTCTTTGAGAGATTTACATCAGATGATCCAAAAATAATATCATCAATATAAATTTGAACTAACATAATTTCCTTTCCTTCCTTTCTTGTGAAAAGCATAGTATCCACATTACCTTTGTCGAAACCATTTTGTATGAGAAAGTTGCTAAGCCTTTCGTTCCAAGCTTGTGGAGCTTGTTTCAAACCATATAGAGCTTTTTTCAGCTTGTAGACGTGATCAAACTTTCTTGGTTCCTCAAATCCTAGAGATTGTTCTACGAACACCTCTTTGATATATCCATTTAGAGAGGCACTCTTCGTGTGATCTGCAAAAGTCTAAAATCATAGAAACAAGCATAAGTAAGCAAAAGTCTGATAGCTTCTAACTTGGCTACTGTTGCATATGTTTCATAGTCAATTCTTTCTTCTTGCGAGTAGCCCTTGGCCACAAGCCTAGCTTTGTTTCTCATAACTTTGCCTTTATCATCCAATTTGTTTCTATATACCCATTTTGTTCCTATTATTGAATGATCCTTTGGCCTTGGTATAAGCTCCCGAACTTCATTCAATCTAAATTGATTAAGCTCTTCTTGCATAGCTCCTATCCAACTTTCGTTTGATAGGGCTTCCTTGATTCCTTTTGGTTCAACTTTTGATATGAGTGCTAAAGGGCTCACTACATCTTTGAGAGTTGATCTTGTTCTAATTTTGTCATTGATCTCTCCAATAATGAGATCTTTAGAGTGGTTGGACTTGTGCTTTTAGTTTTTGTTGAATCTGTCATTATAATTTGATGAACTTATGTTTCGTTCTAGATGTAATGTGTGAGTGTATTCCCTCTGAAGAGACTTTATAGTATGGAAGTAAGTCTGAACAAATTCATCCTTAAAGTCCGCTTCGAACATATCTAACCTTCATGTTTGGATACAGTCTAGTCTTCCTCGACTCTTTCAAGTATAATCTTTGACTATATCCTTTACATATTCTATCATCTGTATAGTTTGTTACTTAATTATCAAACACATAGTAATCTTTGATTTATTTTGTCATCTTCAAAATATGATAAGGGATTTTCTTAACAATGACTTGCTCAGTTTGATTTTTGAATCAAAGATGGAGGAATTAGAGAAGGTAGTCCAAAAGGAAAAGGAGCCTCGGACAATGTACGAAAGAGATAGGAGACAACTCGGGATTACCTCCGATGCTGCTTTCAAATTGCCAGAGACAATGGCTTTCTTCAGCTGATTGTCCACCACAAGCAACAACAACAAAAACAACAAAGCTAATGAAAACAATAACATCGACAATAATAGTAATGATCGACGAAGAGAGTCTTTCTCTCTCCTCGCTCTACAATGGCAATGTCAGTCCTCAATTCTCCACTAGAATGCTAGTGCAACCTCACTTTGATATTTCAATCGTGGTCGATCAGGCCGTGATCAATGGTGCATATATTGAGCCACATGATGTGAGTTCTCTCATTGAACTATGGTCAATCATATGTTTGGTGAACATGGTTTTGGTTACAAGCAATTGGGGCAGACAAGGTAGTGAATTAGGGTGTATTTTGTTGGAGAAAACTCTTTTATTGTTTTGAAGTTGACAAAACGTTTCCATCAGTCTAGTCTAAAGACTTCCAAACTCAAATGTTAAAGTTTGAAGAACTCTAGACTCCGTGTCAAAGTCGAAGACCGCGGACTCAAAACTCAAAGTCTCGACCTCATTGACGGTTTCCGGACGAAGAGAGAAGACTTATTCGGATGATGGATTATTTTCAAGGATTCGATTCATATGTTTTTGGGAGACCTTTTTGGCTGAATACATCATTAGCAAGATTGATTATTGGAATCTACTCCGATTTGAAGATCTTTTGAAAGGTTAGCTAACTTGGAAGATTCTACTTATGGAAACCAAAGATCCCGATTATATGGGCGAATAGGATTGACGGGCTTTCATCATTAATCTTTCAACGACTCGAGATCACCTTAATTGATTCTGTCCAACAGGTAGATTGGAAGAATTCCTTTAGAAAGTGCCAACGGTTATGAAGGCATGAATGAGTATTTAAGGCGAACTCTTCGCCTGTTCAAAATAGTACATGAAAGAAGAATTTCAAAGTCTGAATCTCTTAGTTCCTTGCTCTTTCAATTCATCGAGCTCAATTTGTATACAAAAGATAGAAGCACATAGTGAGACTTTGTGAAGAGACTAGCTAAGACTCCACCGAGGAAGTCAAAGATCACAAGCTGTATAATCTCTTTTGATTTATAGTGAAATTCAGCCAGCAGGCTGTCGGTGTGGGAGAGTGGACGTAGGTTTGAATTAAGCCAAACCACTATAAATCTTGTATTTTAATTCTCTTTTCTTAACTCCTTATCTCATTGCTTTATATAATTGTTTTATAGAATTATTTAAAGTAGTTTACTTCCCTAGTCAATCATTTCAAAAGGCAATTTATTAAGTCTTGCGAATAAATTTTTATATACACCTATTCACCCCTCCTCTAGGCGTGCAATCTAGCCTTTTCAATTGGTATTAGAGCTAAGTGCTCGGTTTATAAAAGTATTTTTACTTTTGAGCTAAAGATCTTCTATGACTAGTATTTTGGCTCTAGGTTTGGTTGAAGACCAAAGTAACACTAGACCTCCCTACTTTGATGGGAAGGAATACAACGTTTGGAAAAACAAGATGAAGGCATTCATGAGATCGAAAGATCCCCGGAATGGGATGTGGTGGAAAAAGAATCATTCCTGAAGCTACATCAACATCTAGGAAGGAAATTGCAGATGCTAGAGAATTGACACAAACAGAGATAACAAAAGAGACAATCTCTTGATGCGAAAGCAATTTATTCATTATATTGTGCTTTATCTCCTACCGAGTATAACAGAATTTTATCTTGTGAAACAACCAACGAAGTCTAGGATAGATTGCACGTCACCTATGAAGGAACTAATCGAGTTAAAGAAACGAAAATCAATATTCTACTCGGACGATGAAGCCTTCAAGATGAAACCAGGAGAATCCATCATTGACATGTTTAGTCGTTTTACAGAAATTGTAAACGGTCTAGCATATCGAGACAGCCAATCCTAGGACCAATGAAAGTCAATAAATTGCTGAGAGGACTCTCCAAAGACTAGAACCATGTGAAGACCTCTATAAGAGAAACCCGGAGGATTGTGCCTCTTTCTTTAGATGAATTGGTTGGCACACTTCAATCATATGAAGTAGAGCAAATCAATGAGAAAGAAGACCCCAAAAGTAAGAAGTCAATTGCCTTAAAATCTAACGATGATTCTGATGATACAAACTCAAGACGACTTGGATGATGAAGAGCTAGCACTTATGATAAGGAGATTTAGGAAGTTAAACAGGAAGGGAAAAAGGTTTAATTGGAAGAGGCGGGGTAATCAAAGATTTCAAAAGAAATCAAACGAGGATAATGAGACCAACAAAGATGTGATTTGATTCAAATGTAAGAAAAATGGGCACATCGGACCCAACCGCCATTTCTTAAAGAAAAAGAAAGAAAAAGCAGAGAAATTCAAGAATGCTCTCAAAGTAGAAACATAGAACGATACATAATGCAATGAAAGTGATGAAAAGTATGCAAACATATGTCGATGGCAAATTCGGAATCGGACTAAGACTCGAGATAGACTCGGATTCGATTCAAACTCGAGACGGTGAAGTCGAGGTTAGTAATTCTAAAATTCTCGTTAAAGTCTCAAAATATATAGATGAACCTTGTCTTAGCCTCAAAACTTCTCTTAAAAATATTTCCGAGTTAAAGAAGGAGAAATCCAAATGAAAGCAACAGGAAATTTCTTGGAAAGAAAAATTTGAAAATTTAGACAAAAGCTTTATTGATTTGAAAGAAAATGCATATTCTCTTTCGAAAGAAAATACCTTTTGAAAGAGGACATTTCAAATATTACAAAAAGGTTTTCAATAGGATCCGAGAAGTTGGAAAAGATTCTTTCGGTACAAAGACCCTATTTCAATAAATGGTTTGGGAATGACACAAGAAACCATTCATCTAATTGATTTTCCAAAAGTTAAGGAAAGAATCAAACAAAGACCTACAAAAATGTTTTACAGAAATCATAAACCTATTAACCGAAGTGCTCTCAAATGTTCAAGGTGTAACAGCTCAGAATATTTTGAGAAAGAATATCCCATGGTTTAGAGATCGTCAAGAAGGAATGGGCAAAGACTGTTTTTGTACTAACTCCCTAGACCTAAGAAGATATGGGTACCAAAGAAAGTTTGAATTCTTTGTATGATTGCAGGTCACTATCAAGAAAAAGATCAAATGGTATTTGGATAGTGGCTACTTGAGACACATGACAGGAGATTCAAGTTGTTTTATAAAGCTTGCACAAATAAAAGGAGGAAAAGTTTCTTTTGGTGGAAACAGCAAAGGACAAATTGTTGGATGTGGAACTGTGAGGATTGGAAGTCTCACAATTAGCAATGTTTCCTTGGTAGAAGGATAAATTACAATCTACTCAACATTAGTTAACGTGTGACACTAGATTCAAGATCAATTTCCAAGAAGGAATTTGTTCGGGAATTAGTAAAGATCTATCTCAATCTTTCACTGGATGAAGACATGAGAATATTTATCTTTTGGATATAAAATTAGAAAGTTCTCAGTGTCTAATATCCATTCAAGATGAAGCAAATCTCTGGCATCGAAGACTTGGTCATGTTAATATGAAGCAGATTGCGAAGATCTCCTCCAAAAAACTTGTTCATGGACTTCCCAATCTGAATTTTCAAAAGATTGATCTATGCACACCATGTGTATTGGGAAAACAGGTTAGAAGTACCTTTAAATCTATAAATCAGGTTTCTATTGATCGTGTTTTGCAGCTTCTGCATATGGATCTATAAATCAGTATTTGTGGAAAGAGATACTGTTTAGTAATCGTGGATGATTATTCTCGTTTTACATGGGTATACTTCCTAACAAGTAAGTCTGAAGCATTCTCTCACTTTTCAAAATTTGCCAAGAAGGTACAAAATGAGAAAGGTTATGCTAATTAAAGCATACGCACAAACCATGGAGGTGAGTTTGTGAGATAGCCAGTATAAGCACCTAGAGGGGTGAATAGGTGCACAAAAATTTATCGAGATATGGAAGCGATTCTAGGCAACCAATAGAAAGGAAGTTCTCTATTGATTAACAAAATGAAGTACGATCAAAGTAAAGAGAGTAAGGAAGAGAAAATTGAACACAAGGTTTATAGTGGTTCGGCTTATTCCAAGCCTACGTCCACTCTTTCCCGCACCGACGCCCACCGGCTGGATTTCACTATGAACAAAAGAGAAGTTATAGCACAGCTTTTCCTTGATTCCACAAAGTGTAGAAGTTCTACCACACCTCCTCAAGGTTTCTCACAAATATAGACTCTCTTTTTGTATACAAGTTTCGCTCAAAGGAATTGTCTAAACAACAAGAAAGCTTCAGACTTTGAAATTCTTCTATCACGCACACCTTGAACAACTTAGAACGTTTTCCTTATATACCGCTTTATGCCATCATACCCGTTGGCACTTACCAAAGGAATTCCTCCAATTTACCCGTTGGACGGAATCAATTAAGGAGATTATTCGAGCTATTAAAGGAACGTGTTGATAGCCCAAAATCCCGTTCGTCCATACAATTAGGATCTCGGTTTCCATAAGTAGAACCTTCCAAGAATATTTAGGCAATCATCGGATCCTTAATTTTGAGTCAATCTCGATCAATCAAAGGATTCCGTTATGTCTTTTCCAGTCAAGAGATCTTCTCCAGTCGATAAGGTCATATCCTTAATGAAACATCCAGCTTTGGATAACCTTTCTTCAACGGATTAGAGACTGTCAAATGAGGATAGACTTTGAGTCTTGAGTCTCGCTGTCCGGAGGTCTTCGGACTTTAAATAGCAGAGTCCGCAAGCCTTCAGACTAGACGATGGAAACGTTTTGTCGGCTTTAAAACACTTCAAGAAGATTTCTCCAACAATCTCCCCCTTTTTGATAGTGACAAAACTTTCCTACAGATTTGGACAACTTTGACCTACAAAACATTTCTCAAACACATATGCATATCTTATAGAGATAAATGGTTAAATGAATAACACTAGAATCTGCAACCACAGAAAATAGGTTAGTCTAGTATGCGATAAAGCCATCCAGAAGATATCAATAGTTGTTAATAGAAGTAGTCAAGTCCAAGTCTAGTTCAGTTCTCATCCGGACACAAAAACAAAGTCAAAAAGAGTTAAACATCAAAACAATCCAACAAAATCCAACAATCCAACAAACGGTCCAACAAACCACACGATTAAAAATCAAATTGTTCAAATCTTGCATCTCTCCCCCTTTTTGCCAGCATTAAAAAGGTTGAGATGAAAATGGGATAAAGTCAAGATTGCTTGGGAATGCGGACAAGCTGGAAATCTCCCATAGACTGAACGATGCCTTACAGCCTTTTCAAGTCTTCCTTCAGTTGTGCAATCTCCTTACCCTTGGCATTGGCCTGAATCTGAACAGTGAGGGCTTGGATTTTATCATTCAATGAACATGAAGAAACTTGACCCGCATTTTGCAAGTTTTGAACCTCGCATCCCAAAACATAAATTTGACCTCGCATCTCCAAGAGAATATCCATGATTCTGCGAAAATCTGCTGCATTATCACCCGAGTACTTGCTTCGGCTCGATCGATGGAGTAAATGTAGATAATGGTAGATCAAAGATAATCTCGCAGGGTTTGGCAATGAAACTTCATGACCTTCCTCTGGAAATTGAGAGGCATAAATGTCCTCCGGGTCCGCTGGAGAGCGACCGACTCCCTCACTTGCGGCGGATATGAGGACTTCCCTCTTTTCTCTTGATCTCCCCGTTTCCATGCCTTCGTGGAGAAGAGTGTTCCTCGGGTTCTCCTTCTTCTCTTTTCTCTTCTTCTTCTTTCTCGGCTCTTTCCTTGTCGGCTTCTCTTTCTTCTTCTCCCTTCTCCTCTCGCTTCCTTCTCCTCTCGTTTCTTTTGTCATTTGTTCCAATTCTTTCTCTCGGAACAGAACGACTCAAATTCTTTAAAGCCATTGCAAAGATGGTGAGATTTTCATCATCATCTTCATCTTCAACAATAAGAACTCTTCTTTTCAGTTTTGAAGCAACCAAGGGCTCCTTTCCTTTCCGCTTTGATGAAGAAGAGGGTTGATAAGCTTTGACTGGAGTCTTCTCTTTGAATTTCTCCAACGCCTTGTTCAATTCCTTCAGACGCATTTTGGTCACCATTTTCAGTCCTACCACCATATGATCACACGATCGAACACAAAAGATTTGCGGAGGCTGAATATTCAAATGTCTGAATAACTTCGTCACAAGACTTGGGTAAGGGAGTTGACCTTTGTCCTTCATCATAGCTCTATACATGTGGAACATAACAAAGGTGAGGAAGAGAAAACCTTTTCCCAGTGAGGATGGCATACATTAGCTTTGCCTCTGAACTTGAAACATCAGTCTTGGAAGTTGATTTCGGTCGGAGGCAATTGATCACAATCTTGTGAAGCAAGATGTTGAATGCACTCATCCTTAAGTAGGAAATCTTTTCCTCTGTTCTCCTATCCTTAACAAGTTCCAATGTAGCACGAGCAATAGAAACTTTGATCGGTTGATATCTTCCTGTCTCAACTCCTAACACATCTGCCAAAGATATCCATATCCACAACATAGTCTTGATCTTTGACACCGAAAGAGAATCTATTCGTATCCAAAAACTAAGATTTGAATAGAAATATGTGGTTAGTTCAAGATAGGCCTCTCGTAGTATCGGAGCGTAACTTTTCAAGTTGAAGATAACCGAACTTTTCCCTCAAGTTCACATCCACAGCATCCAGAAAGTCAAAATCCACACTCCTAGGGTTTATCACCCCATGCTTCCGCAATTTTGAGTACAGATCCTTCTGTTCCTTCGATCTGAACAAGTCTCCCATTTTTCCTCGATTTTCAACCGCAACACCCATTCTCGGTTGAAATTGGCTATACAGTTTATCATAATCATTTCCATCTACAGGATTCACTCAATCACGAGGATCACTTGGGATGTTCGCAAGGGTTTCCTATGCCATCCCTTTACGAGCAATTCCCAAACTTTCCATTTTTCGCAAAAAGATATACTCATTGCCATATCCTTTATCTTTAAGAAAATCATCGACATAGTTCAAGGGAGTACGAGTTCCTTTTAAAGCACGATACAACTTATAAATAAAGGCGGGCTTTTGAACTCTTACGAGGTCTGCATCCTTAGTGATTTCTTCCTCTTGTTGATGATCGACGCCTTGAGGACTAGATGGAGGAGAATGACGCTGCGAGAATGTTGTGAGCTCGGTTGCTGTTCGAGACACTTCTTCTTTGGTGAGATCGAAGTGTGTAGGCCCCTCACTTATTCGCCGTGGTCCCCTGCTTGCAATTCTTGATGACTTTCTTGAATACGACATCTTTCTCAGTTTTTGGAAGATTCCTTGCTTGACTTTCCTAAGAAAGATGACAACTTTTCGAAGATTAAACAAGGGAAGAAAACGGGAATGGAAGATCAATGCTTTCTAGGGTTTTTGAGAGTAAAGTGAAGGGGAATCAACATTGCACAATCGGTTAAAAAGAGAGATACGAACCGTCACAAAGGAAAATAAAAGATGCATTTTCAAAATAACTATCCTTTTTTCGCGAAAATAGTCATTCAAAAAAAAATAACTTCCTTTTTGAAAAGGAAACGATGCAATAATTACGTCGATTAAATATAACAATAATTTAAACACAGTCTGACGATCGTACCTCTTCAAAATAAGATTCGAGAGAGAGAGAGAGAGAGAGAGAATAACTTACAATCAGTGTCTTGTGTGTCTGAGTCTGAGAGTCTTTAGATTTTGATTTCCTCATACCTTAAAATGTTGAGTCCGGGCGGATGGTTTCAAATTGATTTTTCTCTAAAGGCTTTGTAAATATATCCACCAGTTGGTTCTTTGAATCAACAAATTGAATTGAAACATCTCCATTTTGAATATAGTTTCTAATAAAGTGATGTCAAATCTCTATATGCTTTGCTCTTGAGTGAAGAATTGGATTTTTGGTGAAATTTATAGCGCTGGTGTTGTCGCAATTAATCTTCGTACATGAGTCTTCAATTCCAAAGTCTCTTAGCTGTTGTTTTATCCACATAATTTGTGAACAACAACTTCCGAGAGCTATATACTCTGCTTCTGTTGTAGAGAGAGCTACTGTACTTTGCTTTCTTGAAAACCAAGACACTGTCCTGCCTCCAAGTAGTTGACATGTACCCGAGATGCTCTTTCTATTGACTCTGCATCTAGCAAGGTCTGCGTCTGAATATCCAAGAAGAGTAAAGTCTCCCCTTTTTGGATACCATAGACCAAAACTTGAAGTTGATGAAATATATTTGATAATACGCTTTGCTGCATTTAAATGAGATTCTTTCGGGTTTGATTGAAATCTGGCACGAGATGCAAACACTAAATAAAATGTCATGTCTAGAAGCGGTAAGATAACGAAGTGATCCGATGATACTCCCGTATAACTTTTGGTCGACTTTCTTTCATTCTTCATCTTTGTCTATCTTCAAGGAACTTGACATTGGTATGTTAGCCTTTTTGCAATTGTCCACCCAAACTTTTTGACAAGATCATTTGCATACTTTTCTTGATGAATGAAAGTTCCTTCCTTCATTGTTTTATTTGAAGTCCAGAAAGAAGGTTAACTCACCCATCATGCTCATTTCAAATTCATCCTGCATAGTCTTAGAGAATTTCTTACACAGACTTTCATTAGAGGATCCAAAAATAATATCATCGACATATATTTGAACAAGCAGAAAACTTTTGCTTTCTCTTTTAATAAAAAGAGTAGTATCTACTTTACCTTTAACAAAACCATTTCGAATTAAAAACTTACTTAATCTGTCGTACCAAGCTCGAGGTGCTTGCTTTAAGCCATATAAGGCCTTTTTGAGTCTGAATACTAAGTCTAGTTTCCTTGGGTCTTCAAACCCAAGTGGTTGTTCCACATAAACTTCCTCACGGATGAATCCATTTAGGAAGGCACTTTTGACATCAATTTGAAATAACCTGAAATTCTTATGACAAGCAAATGCAAGTAATAAATGAATTGCTTCTAACCTTGCTACCGGTGCATAAGTCTCGTCATAGTCGATCCCTTCTTCTTGTGTGTATCCCTTGGCCACGAGTCTAGCCTTGTTTCTTATTACTTTTCCTTTTCGTCCATCTTGTTCCCGAAAACCCATTTAGCTCCAACAATTGATTTACCTTTTGGTTTAGGAGTCAGCTCCCATACATCATTAATTTCAAATTGTCTCGAGTTCTTCTTGCATAGCTTCAATCCAGCTCTCATCATCGATAAAGCTTCTTCTATGCTTTTGGGTTCTATTTCAAAATAAGAGCCACAAAGACTAGACTCTTCTCGCCTTTTGGATCTTGTGTGAATTCCTTCATTGATGTCGCCAATAATAAGATCTTTGGGATGACTGGACTTATGTTTCCGCTTGCTTGTTAATTCATCGATTGATGGTCACTTCCTTTACTTGAATCTTTAATAGTCACTTGTTGCTGGTCCTTCAAAGTCCGAGCTACTTCTTGAGATTTAGACTTTGTAGAGTCTGGACCAGTTCGCCTCTTCAAGATGAGTCTGAATGGATTCATTTTCTATAGAGTCTTGGAATTTGACATTCATTGATTCATCAACTTTGAGTCTTCTTGTTGTAGACTCGTAAGCTTTGCTTGTGGTTGAATATCCAAGGAAGATGCCTTCATCCGACTTTTCTTCAAACTTACCAACTCGATCATTTGCATTTTTCAATATGAAACATTTGCATCCGAATATATGAAAATATGAAACAATGGGTTTCTTTTCTTTAAATAGTTCATAGGGGTTTTTTCTAGAATAGGCCTTAGAAAAACTCTATTGATAATATAACATGATGTTGAAACTGCTTCAGCCCAAAAACGTAAAGAGATATTGCTTTCAATTAAAAGAGTTCTAGCCATTTCTTGAAGAGATCTATTCTTCCTTTCCACGACTCCGTTTTGCTCGAGTACATGGAGAGGAGAACAAATGTTGAAAACCAGATTCATCACAAAATTTTGCAAAATCTTGATTTTCAAATTCACCTCCATGGTCAGTTTTTATACTTGAAATGACATAGCCCTTTTCATTCTAAACCTTCTTAGCAAATTTTTCAAAGTAAGAGAAAGTTTCAGACTTATTTGCCAAGAAATATACCCAAGTAAATCATGAGTAATCATCCATAATTACTAGGCAATATTTCTTACCTCCAATGCTCTGCGTTCTTGTTGGTCCGAAGAGATCCATATGTAAGAGTTGCAGTACATGGTTAATGGAAACTTGATTTATTGGTTTAAAGGAATTTCTTACCTGTTTTCCCAATATACATGGTGTACATAGATCAGACTTTTGGTATGATAAATTGGGTAGATCACGAACAAGCCTTTTTGCTAAGATTTTGGCTATCTTGCTTCATGTTAATATGCCCAAGCTTTTGTGCCATAAGCTTGCTTCGTCTTGGATTGAGATTAGACATTGCGATTCATCTGGTTTCACGTCTAAGAGGTAGATATTTCCATGTCTTTGACCCATGAACGATTGAGTAGAGTCTTTACTGGTTCCCGAACAAATACCCTCTTGAAAGTTGATTCTAAAACCAGCATCACACAGCCTGACCGACACCGAGCAGATTATAGTTTAGCCCTTCAACTAAAGAAACATTGCTTATTGTGAGGTTCCTAATCTTTACGCTTCCAAATCCCACTATTTTTCCTTTGTTGTTTCCTCAAAATGAGACTTTTCCACCATTCACTTGAACAAGCTTTATGAAGTAATTTGAATCTCCCGTCACGTGTCTTGAGCATCCACTATCCAGGTACCATTTCACCTTTTTCTTGATAGTGACCTGCATTTAAAAAGAGACTCAACCTTTCTTTGGTATCCATATTTTCTTGGGTCCTTTTGAGTTAGTCGATATGCGGTTTTTGCCCAAACTTTATTGACTCGGTCTCCAAACCATAGGACATTCTTTCTCAAAATGATCTGCACTATTACATTTTGAACATTTAAGAGCATTGCGACCTACTAGGTTTTACAAAGGTTCTTTCAAAATGATTTTTGTAAGCATTTCTTGTGGGTCTTTGTTTGATTCTCTTTTCATTTTAGGAAAATTGATTAAAGGAATGGTTTTAGCAATCATTCCAAAACCAGATTTATTGAAATAAGGTTTTTGAACATAAAGTATTTTTTCTAGTTTTTCAGATCCTAGAGAAAATCTTTTGGAGATATTTGAAATATCATTTTTCAAAAATGCATTTTCTTTTAAAAGATTGTCTTTACTTTTTTTGAGAGAAGAAACATTCTGGTCTAAGCATTTCACTTTTTCTTCCAAAACATTCTCTTGTTGTTTTAAAGCAGAATTTTCTTTTTTTGAGTTTGGAAATTCTTTTAAGAGAAGTCTTAAGACTAAAACATAATTCATCAATATATTTTGAAACTTTAATAGGGATTTTGAAGTCACTTACCTCAAATTCACTTTCGAATCAATCAGTCTCGAGTTTGATTCTCGAATCCGATTATGCCATTAGACATATGTTGGCATAATCATCATCACTATCTTCGCACTCTATATCACTCCCGTGTTTCAGCTTTGAGAGCTTTTCGATATTTTTCAGTTTTTCCTTTCTTCTTCCTTAGAAGAGGACAATTGGGTTTGATGTGTCCCTTTTTCTTACATTCAAAGCAGACTACATCTTTGTTTGATTCATCATCTTCAGCAGACTTAGTCTTGTTGCTTTTGAAAACTTTGTTTCTTTGAATTGAATCTTCTTCCTTTTCTGTTTAGCTTTCTGAATCTTCTTATCATGAAAGCAAGTTCTTCATCATCCATGTCGTCTTCGTAATCTGCTACATCGAATCATCATTAGATTTTAATGCAATAGATTTCTTACCTTTAGGATCTTCGTCTTCATTGATTCGTTCCACTTCATAAGACTCGAAAGGTCCCAACCAACTCATCCACAACAAAGGGCATGATTCTTTGGGTCTCTCTCGATTGAGGTTTTTATGTGATTCCAATCCTTGGAGAGTCCACGCAGTAGCTTGTTTACTTTCATGGGATCAGAAATTGGTCGACCTTGATTTTCAAGACCATTCACGATTTCTGTAAAACGACTAAACATGTTAGTTATAGATTCTCCCGATTTCATTCTGAAGGCTTCGTATTAACCGAGAAGAATGTTGATTCGAGTTTCTTTCACTCGATCGGTTCCTTCATAAGTAATGTGCAATCTATCCCAGACTTCTTTGGCTGTATCACAAGAAGATATTCTGTTATATTCAGTAGGTGATAAAGCACAATATAAAGAATAAATTGCTTTTGCATCAAGAGCTTGTCTCTTGATTATCTCTTCCTGAGTCATTTCGCTAGACTCAATAGTGTCTTTTCCTCTTTCTGAGACAGATGCAGCTTTAGGAACAATTCCTTTTTCTACAACATCCCATTCTAGAGGATCCTTTGATCATAAAAATGCCTTCATCTTATTTTTCCATATGTTGTAGTCCTTTCCATCAAAGTAAGGCGGTCCGGTGTTGCTTTGCCCTTCTACCAGCCCCGGAGCTAACATACTAACCATGGATCTTTAACTCAAATAAAACACTTCAAACAAAGTGAGTACACGAGCTCGATACCAATTGAGATAGCTAGTATAAGTACCTAGAGGGGGTGAATAGGTGCACAAACAATTTATCGAGATACGGAAGCGATTCTAGGCAACCAATAGAAAAGAAGTTCTCTATTGATTAACAAAATGAAGTACGATCAAAGTAAAGAGAGTAAGGAAGAGAAAATTGAACACAAGGTTTATAGTGGTTCGGCTTATTCCAAGCCTACGTCCACTCTTCCGCACCGACAGCCCACTAGCCGGATTTCACTATGAACAAAAGAGAAGTTACAAGACAACTTTTCCTTGATTCCACAAAGTGTAGAAGTTCTACCACTCCTCCTCAAGGTTTCTCACAAATATAGACTCTCTTTTGTATACAAGTTTCGCTTTAAAGGAATTGTCTAAACAACAAGAAAGCTTCAGACTTTGAAATTCTTCTATCACGCACACCTTGAATAACTTAGAACATCTTCCTTATATACTCCTTTATGCCATCATACCTGTTGGCACTTACCAAAGGAATTCCTCCAATCTACCCATTGGACGGAATCAATTAAGGAGATTATTCGAGCTATTAAAGGAACGTGTTGATAGCCCAAAGAATCCTGTTCGCCCATACAATCAGGATCTCGGTTTCCATAAGTAGAACCTTCCAAGAATATTTAGGCAATCATCGGATCCTTAATCTTCGAGTCAATCTCGATCAATCAAAGAATTTCGTTATGTCTTTTCCAGCCAAGAGATCTTCTCCGGTCGATAAGGTCATATCCTTAATGAAACATCCACCTTCGGATAACCTTTCTTCAACGGATTAGAGATTGTCAATGAGGATAGACTTTGAGTCTTAAGTCTAGCTGTCCGGAGGTCTTCGACTTTAAATAGCGAGTCCGCAAGCCTTCGACTAGACCGATGGAAACGTTTTGTCGCTTCAAAACACTTCAAGAAGATTTCTCCAACAGTTTGAAAACCAAGACTTTGCAAAATTCTGTGATGACTCTGGTTTTAGCATGTATTCTCTTCTCCATATACTCCAAAGCAAAATGGGATTGTGGAAAGAAAAATAGATCTTTGCAGGAAATGGCTAGAACGCTCTTAATTGAAAGTAATGTTTCATCTCGTTTTTGGGCCGAAACAGTTTCTACAGCTTGTTATATCATAAACAAAGTATTCTTAAGGCCTATTCTAGAGAAAACTCCTTATGAGTTGTTCAAGGGAAAGAAGCCAATTGTTTCTTATTTACATGTATTTGGTTGTAAGTGTTTTATTTTAAACAATGCAAATGATCAAACTGGTAAGTTTGAAGAAAGATCAGATGAAGGAATTTTCCTTGGCTATTCAACCTCAAGCAAAGCCTATAGAGTATTCAACAAGAAGAGTCAATCATGAAAGAATCTATGAATGTCAAGTTTCATGACTCAATGAATCAACTGGATCGAGACTCAACTAGAAGAACCCGAACCTGCTCTAGACATTGCAAAATCTACTTCCCCAAAGTGGTTTGGACTCCTGAAGTTTAACAACAAGATGAATCAAAAGATTCAACTCAAGCCGAGAATCGCAGACTCACAAACCAACTAGCAACCGAAAGTATAAGTCAAGTCATCCAAAGGAACTCATCATTAGCAACATTGATGAAGGAATTCGTATCAGATCCAAAAGACGTGAAGAGTCTAATTCTTTAGCACTCGTTTTTGAAATTGAACCCAAAAATATAGAAGAAACCTTGGCTGATGAAAGTTGGATTGAAGCTATGTAAGAAGAGCTCGATAGTTAGCATTAATGATGTTTGGGAACTTATTCCTAAACCTAAAGGTAAGTCTATTATTGGAACTAAATGGGTTTTCAAGAACAAGATGAACGAAAAGTAAAAGTGGTCAGAACAAAGCAAGACTTGTAGCCAAAAGATATACGCAAGAAGAAGTGATAGACTATGACGAGACCCATGCACTAGTAGCAATGTTAGAAGTAATTAAATTATTACTTACTTTTGCTTGCTATAAAAATTTTAGATTATTCCAAATGGATGTAAAAAGTGCATTCCTAAATGGATTTATCTAAGAAGAAGTCTATATGGAGAAATCACTTTGTTTTGAAGATCCAAGAAAGCCAGACTTAGTCTACGTGACTGAAAATGCCCTATATGGATTAAAGCAGGCACCTCGAGCTTGGTATGAAAGGTTAAGTAAATTCTTAACTCAAAATGGTTTTGTTAAAGGCAAGGTAGACACCACCTTGTTTATTAAAAAGAGAAGGCAAATATTTTCTACTTGCTCAAATTTATATCGATGATATTATATTTAGTTCACCTAATGAAAATCTGTGCAAGAAGTTTTCAAGATGCATGCAAGATGAATTTGAGATGAGCATGATGGGTGAGTTAACCTTCTTTTGGGTTTACAAGTTAAACAATCCAAAGAATGAATTTTCATTCACAAAGAAAAGTATGCAAAGGATCTCATCAAGAAGTTCATGATAGAGAATTGCAAAAAGACAGAGATGCCTATGTCAAGTTCTTCGAAGCTGGATAAAGATGAAGAAGAAAAGAGTGTAGACTAGAAGCTATACATGAGCATAATTGGTTCACTTCTTTATCTTACTGCATCTAGACCTAACATTCTGTTTAGTATTTGTATTTGTGCTAGATTTAAATCAAATTCCAAAGAATCTCATTTAGCTGCTTCAAAGCGCATCATCAAATACATTGCGACAAATCTAAAGCTAGGACTATGGTATCCAAAAGAATGAGACTTTACTCTCCATGGGTATTCAGACGAAGATTTAGCAGGTTGTAAAGTGGACAAAAAGAATACTTCTGATACATGTCAATTACTTGGAAACAAGCTGGTATCATGATTTTCAAGAAAATGGAGTACTGTAACTCCTTCAGCAGCTGAAGCAGAATATGTAGCTCTTGGAAGTTGCTGCTCTCAAATTTTGTGAATTTAACAACAGCTAAGAGACTTTGGAATTGAAGAATCATACACCTTGATTAAATGTGACAACACTAGCGCCATAAATCTCACAAAGAATCCAATTCTTCATTCAAGGGCAAAGCATATAGAGATTCAATATCACTTTATTAGAGATCATGTTCAGAATGGAGAAGTTATGATTCAGTTCATTGACTCAAAGAATCAACTAGCAGACATATTTACAAAGCCACTGGAGAAAAGCCTATTTGAGTTTATTCGCACCAAACTGAACATCACATCTTTTATCAAGTAAAGTTTGGAAGTGTTCAAGACTCGTGAGGTAAAGTCTAAATATTTCATACTCAAAATGACTAAAAGTTGTGATTGTAAGTTATCTTGTTCTAGTAATTTAATTTTTGGATAAAAACTTGAAAAGGTACGTTTACTTTTTGAATCATCATTTAAACATTTTATTTTTAGAAGTTATCATTTTCAGTTTTTGAATTTATGATTTTTCATTTTCAAAAAGGTATTTTTTTTTTTTTTCAAAAGGCACTTTTTACTTTTTCCCTTATGACGATCCGTATACATCATTTCATTTGCTTTATATACTATCGAAATTCATCTTCTCCATTTACACTCTCTCAAACCCTAGAATGCAGAGCTCTACTTTCACTCATTTTCTCTCTAGTTTATTTCAAAAGATTTAACCTTTTTAGCAAGTTCAAGGATTTCTTCCATAAAGCGACAATGTCTTCAAGAAAGTCTTCCAGAATCGTAAGCAGGGGACCACGGCATATGCTTGAGGGTCCTATGCACTTTGATTTGATCGAGGAAGATGACTCTTCTCAATAGCAACAACCAAGTCAGCAACAACATTCTCAACAGCGTTAGTCTCCTCCACCGTCTCAACCAGAAGAAGAAATAATGGAAGAAATTGAACCTATAAGAATGTTGACTCCTAAAGTTGCTTTCAAGCTTTATTCTAAGTTGAAAGAAGGAGGTACTGCTATGTCTTTGATCGATGAGTATCTGAGAGAGAGGGGCTACAAGAATGAAACTTTTTCTTGCGCAATATGGAGAAGTTAGGCATTGCGAAAAAGGGTTGATTGAAAAGACTTTTGCTAACTTTCCTAGTGACCTGCGTTTTGGCAAGTTTAATCAGCTAGAAGGAAAGGACGATGACGAAAGAATGTTCATACACTTCCAACCTAGGATGGGAGTGGCTGCAAATGTTGGTGGTGATGGAGCGAGTCTATTCAGATTGAAGGACCACAAGAAGGTTTATTCAAAACTGATGAAGAGAGGGGTTATGAACCCTAGAAGCGTTGATTTTGATTTTCTTGATTCTGTGCAAGTAAATCTGAGGGAGAAGTTTGCGCTTCTTTAATTGGAGCGTTCTTATTCTAAGACAACAGTTGCTTATCCAGAGCTCACAGTCTATTTCTATTCGAATTTATCTTTTTTGGATGCGAATATATTCTCTTTTACTATTAAGGATAAGGAATTTTTGGTCGATATAGACATTTTGGCTAACTTGATTAGAGTGGAAAGAGCATGTTTCCAACCAATCAGTGTGTCCGTTGCTCATGCTACACTAGAATTGGTAAAAGACAGGTTTGCTGAAGGCAATATCTCCTACACTAAGATGAATGCCTCCAATATCTTGCTGCATAAGATCGTGATCAATTGTATCCGGCCCAAGTCTATGTCAAAGACTGATGTTTCTCATTCAAAAGCAAAGCTAATGTACGCCATCAAAACTGGCTACAAATTCTCTTTGCCTCATACTATACTCATGCACATGTATAGGACAATGGTGAAAGACAAGGGACAACTCCCATACTCTACTTTTATCACAAAAATCTTCAAACACTTCAACATTCATTTACTTGCTCCCTTGTGCTTGCGAAGCATTGCTCCTATGGTAATTGGATTGAAGATGGTCACCAAGATGCGTCTGAAGGAACTCAACAAGGTGTTAGAGCGAATGAAAGAGAAATCCTTTGTCAAGGTAAGCAAAGCTTTGCAACATCAAAATGGAAAGGCAAAGAACCAATGAAAGAACTTATCAAAAAGAGGAGAGCCCTTATCTTGGAAGATGAAGATGATGAGGATGACATCACTCTCTTTGCCTTTGCCCTTTGCAATTTACAGAGTTATGTTAGCTTTCAAGAGACAAAAGGAAGAGAGACCAAAGAAGAGACAGAGAATAGAGATGAAGGAAGAAGAAGTGAAGAAGAAAAGAGAATAGAGGAAGAGGAAGAGGAAGAAAGAAGAGAAGAAAAGGAAGAAGAGGCTCGAGATGATTCCTTTGAGCCTACCTTGGCTGTATCCTTGTCGAGTGATTTAGAAAAGACAAGGGGTGGAACCGCTGAGGAGAAAGACAAAGAAAAACATCACTCGATGCTGAAGCAAAAAAAAGGAAGAAGAATTTACTTCTCCACCTAAAAGCACTCAAACATGGGGAGTTGCTGAAAAACGAGATATTTCTTCACCTATTATAACTAGTGATGTTAATCAATCTGCAGCAGATCCAAAGGACATGCATGCCTCTCACCATCCAGAACCAGACATTGAGGCATTCACTCCTAGTCATAGTAAACAAATTGCTGAAGAACCCTCCAATCTCAAGACTTTAGGAACAAATTCGGTTGGACCCAATGCTACACTAGCACAATCTAGCAGATTTTTCAAGATTGCTGGATATTCTATTGGATTTAAGGAGACAGCAATATGGTTTGGAGTATGAGATAAAAGATCTCAAAAAGGCTTTCTTAACTACTTTGGTTTTGTTGCAAGAACAGTTACTCGCCCTGAAGAATCAATTACAAGATACTGTGAAATGTGAAGATTTACAGCAACTAAAGGAGACTCTTGGAAAGCTTAAGAAGACAATAAGTTCAATGAGGGAATTCCAACTTGTTCGCTTGCCAAAAGTAGCCATGATTTTCACACCACTCTTTTTATTAAACTCTTTTTTGCTTATTCTCCACTTTTTGTTGTTGACAAAAAGTGGGAGAAGTTGTGCAGATTTGACTTTATCTTTATCTTTTGATGACATTTTTAGACTTTGGTATTTTTGTTTGGTTGTGGACTTTTGACTTTGGATCTTGACTACTATCGTGATTTGAATCTTTAATGCAATAACTTAACCTAAGATACTAATTGTAGATGAATAGTTATCTTGCAGGATTAACATATTTTTTTTGTGGTTGTAGAATTGATACTATCCAAATCCTAATCAACTTATTTTTATAAGTTATCATGTATTGCTTAAGTGTTGTTTTGCAGGATAAAAGTTTTCAAATCTTATTGTCACCATCAAAAAGTAAGAGATTGTTGGAGAAAATTTCTTTATTGTTTTGAAGTTGACAAAACGTTTCTATCAGTCTAGTCTGAAAACTTCTAGACTCAAATGTTAAAGTCTGAAGAACTCTAGACTCGCTATCAAAGTCCGAAAACCGCCAAACTCGAGATTTAAAGTCTACCTCACTACGGTGTCCGACGAAGAGAGAAGACTTATCCGGATGATGGATTATCTTCAAGGATTCGATTCGTATGTTTTTGAAAGACCTTTTGGCTGAATACATCATTAGCAAGATTGATTATTGGAATTTACTCCGATTTGAAGATCTTTTGAAAGGCGAGCAAACTTGGAAGATTCTACTTATGGAAACCAAAGATCCTGATTGTATGGGCGAACAGGATTGACGAGCTTTCATCACTAATCTTTCAACGACTCGAGATCACCTTAATTGATTCTGTCCAACGGGTAAATTGGAAGAATTCCTTTAGAAAGTGCCAACGGTTATGAAGGTATGAAAAAGTATTTAAGGCAAACTCTTCGGTTGTTGAAAATAGTGCGTGAAAGAAGAATTTCAAAGTCTAAATCTCTTAGTTCCTTGCTATTTTAATTCATCAAGCTCAATTTGTATACAAAAGAGAGGAGCACATAGTGAGACTTTGTGAAGAGACTGGCTAAGACTCTCCACTGAGGAAGTCAAAGATCACAAGCTGTATAATCTCTTTTGATTTATAGTGAAATTCAGCCGGTGGGCTGTTAGCGTGGGAGAGTGGATATAGGCTTGGATTAAGTCGAACTACTATAAATATTATGTTCTAATTCTCTTTCCTTAACTCCTTATCTCATTACTTTATATGATTGTTTTATAGAATTATTTAAAATAGTTTACTTCCCTAGTCAATCATTTCAAAAGGCAATTTATTAAGTCTTGCGAATAAATTTTTATATACACCTATTCACCCCTCCTCTAGGTGTGCAATCTAGCCTTTTCATATTTGTGGTGAGAAAGATCCCTAGTCATAGACTCACATAACCGAATTTGGATGTTATATTAACCTGCCATTATGAACTCGGCCCATATCAAGCTACGAGAGAAGATAGCTAGGGAGATCGCCGCAGAAATGTACGAGGCCAAATGGTGGGGCCTCGACGTGGCGATCAAGTGCGTTCTTCTCGGAGTTCTTCCACATGAACCAGAGTGGCGCCTCGTTTTTTCACACAGGAGCTCGAGACCTTGTTGCAGTAGCAACACCAGTTCATGCTGCAGCTGATGGATGCAGGCATCAACCCGCCCGAGCATGCGGGGATAGTGACCGACTTCCTGGGCTCGACCCTCAAGAAGTGGCTCCACGGGCCCGGGAACAAGAGGAAGGGTGAGAGGGCGAAGCCATTGCCTCCGTTCAAGGAGCGGTTGAGCCTGGCCTCAAAGATAGCCCAAGGGATGCAGTATCTGGACGAGCAGAAGGCCAAGGTGGTCCACAGAGACTTGAAGCCCAGCAACATTTTCTTGGACGATGCAATGCATGTGAGGGTTGCTGATTTTGGTCCACAATGAGAGATGAAAGGCCTGCATTTAGGGGTAAACGGTTCCAAATTCCATACAAATTCCACTGGAAACCTAGCATTAACCAATGAAACAGGTAATTTAAGAACATTTTTCTTGTAAACCATTTCTTTTTGTTTCGATGTCAATGTCGATGTATCAAATTAGCAAACATTATTTGGCAAGTCCGACTTAGTAAAATAATGTCCATTGCTCTCTCTCGTATGAGGGACTTTTGTGTACATGGTGATAAGGCTAGTAAGAGCACTTAGAGGGGGTGAATAGATAATCAAAGAAATTTTTGCAAAACTTAACAGATTAATTCGTTTTCTGAAAATAATAGACTGAAGATGTAAAAGACTATAAACAGTTATATAAAGCTACGAATTAAAGTAAGGAGAATTGAAACACAAGGTTTATAGCGGTTCAGCTTAAACCAAGCCTACGTCCACTCTCCCACACTGACAACCCATTGGCTGGATTCTACTAAGAACCAAAAGAGATTTTACAATCTCATGTTCTTGATTCCACAATGTAGAAACTCTGCTACACTTCCTCAAGGTTTCACAAGTATTTAATCTCTCTTTTGAGTACAATTTAAGCTCGATAAATGAAACAGCAAAGAACTATGAACTTCAGACTTTGGAATTTTTCTTTCACACAACACTCAAATAACTTGAGCATCTTCCTTATATACTCCTTCATACCTTTATAACCGTTGGCACCTTCCAAAGGAGTTCTTCCAATCTACTTGTTGAATAGAATTAATTAGGGAGATCTTCATTTATTTAAGGAATGTGATGATAGCCCACCAATCATGCTCGCCCATACAATCGGGATCTAGGTTTCCATAAGTAGAACCTTCCAAGTATACTTCACCAATCAACAGATCTAATTATCCAAATTGATATCAATAAGAATAACTTATCATGAGATGCTATTTCCAACCGTGAGATCTTCTTCAACCGTACGAACCAAATCCTTAAAGATATATTCGCATCTGGACAAGTCTTCTTAATCAGATAAACCTTTTCTTCGTCGGTCTAGAAACTATCAGTGAGGGCAGACTTAAAATCTTGAGTCTTGAGTCTTAAGTCTTCAAACTTTGACAACAAAGTCTAGAGATCATCGACTATAACACTTGAGTCTACAAGTCTTCGGACTAGATTGATGGAAACGTTTTGTCAACTTCAAAATAAATAAGGAAGTTTTCTCCAACAATCTCCCCTTTTTTGATGGTGACAAAACTTTCCTGCAGATTTGAACACTATTAACCTGCAAAACAATACTTAAGCAAAACAAGATATCTCAAAAGAGATAAGTAGATTAGAATATGGATATAATAGTGATTCTACAACCATATAAACATGTTAGTCTTGTCAAACAACTACCTTTTCCATAATCATTAACATAGCTTAAGTTACTGCAAATCAAAGCATCAAATCAAACAGTCCAAACCACAACCAAATAATAAGTCCAAAAATCCAACAAACCAAAGACAAATCAAAAACCAAAGTCAAATCAAATCTGCATCAAATTCTCCCCATTTTTGTCAATAGCAAAAAGTTGAGAACAAATAAAAGAGTTGGTTGAAAATAAAGTCAAAATCATGGCAATTTTGAAATATGAACAAGCTCGAACTCTCCCATAGAATTCACTATCTTCTCAAACCGTGCAAAACTCTGTTTCGGTGACTGAAAATCTTCACCCTACACAGTTGACCGCACTTGATTCTTCAGGGCATTTAACTGATCGTGCAAAAACACTAAAGTGGCCATGAAAGCATTCTTGAGATCCTACATCTCATATCCCATAGCATATTGTTGCTTCCTTACTTCCAATAAAATCTCTAGTAGTCTCGAAAAGTTTGCTGTTTGTTCTGTTGTTGCACTAGGACCAGCCAGTCGATTCCAAGGGTTTTGAGAATGGATAGAACTTCAGCAGATTATCCACCATGACTATGAGTGGAGGCTTCGGATAATGAGAGGCATACACATCCTCGGATCCGTTACGAACGACTCACATCACTAGTAAAGATAGGTGAAGAAATACCTTTCTGTCCAACAGCTCCCCCTGTTTGGTTGCCTTCAAGTAGAGTAGGTAAGATTTCTTCTTGATCAACTTTAGCTTCGAGTGATGCACGTCGCAGTTCTAGTTCCTGCCATCTCGTATTCATTGGATAAAGAGACAACCAAAGTTGGCTCAAAAGAGTCTTCTTGACCCTAGTCTTTTTCTCCTTCTTGTTCTCTTCTTTCTCTTCTTTCTGCTTCTTCTTCATCTCTTCTTCTTCTTCTTCTTTTTCTTCTCTTCCTTCTTCCTTTGTCCTCCTATGTTCTTCATCTTCCTTCTCTGTCTCTTCTCTCTCTGTTTCTCCTTCTTTTGGCTCTTCTCGATTCTCTTGAAAGCTAACAAAATTCTTTAAATTTCTTAAGGCTGAAAGAGTCATTTCATCCTCATCCTCTTCATCCTGCAAGATGAGAATTCTTTTCTTCTTCACTGGAGCAGCCATGGGCTCCTTGCCTTTCCTGTTTACTGCAGCAGAGTCTTGTTTTGCTTTGATGGGAGATTTCTCATTCATACACTCCAACACCTTGTTCAGCTCTTTCAAACGCATATTTGTGACCATTTTAAATCCAATCACCATTGGAGAAATGGTTATCAAATATAATGGTGTAGGGATATGAATTTTAAAATGTCTAAAAATACGCGTGATAAGAGCAGAATAAGGGAGTTGTCCCTTATCCTTCACTACTATTCTGTATATGTAAAACAAGATGGTGTAAGGCGGGAGAGAATCTGTAGCCAATGTTGATGGTATACATCAATTTTGCTTTAAACCGAGAGACATCAGTCTTGGATGTCGACTTTGGACGGATGCAGTTGATTACGATCTTGTGTAACAAAATGTTAGAAGCATTCATCCTAGAGTAGGAAATCTTGCCTTCAGCATCTCGATCTTTCACCAATGACAAGTAGCAAGAGTAACAGACACGCTAATTGGTTTGAAACTCACTATTTCCACTCCAATTATGTCAGCCAATGTGTCCATATTTACCAAAAACTCCTTCTCCCTCACAGTGAAAGAGAAACTGTTTGTATCCACGAAAGATAAGTTCGAGTAAAAGTATGTTGTGAGTTCAGGATAGACAGTAGTAAATTAAGAACCAAATTGCTCCAATTGCAGTAGAGCGAACTTCTCTTGCAAACTTACTTTCACCGAATCAAGGAAATTGAAATCAACACTCCTAGGGTTCATGACCCCTCTCTTCATCAAATTCAAGTAAACCCTCTCGTGATTTTTCGATCTGAAAAGACTTGAACCATCACTAGCAATGTCTACAACCACTCCTGCTCTAGATTGAAAATGGATAAACATGCATTCACCATCGTCCCGTCCCTATGGTTGATTAGCAGTCCTAAAGCATGGGTCACTAGGAAAGTTAGTGAAGGCTTTTTTAGCTGATCCTTTTTCGACAATACCCATTTTTTCCATATCACGTAGAAAAAGAATCTCATTCTTATAACCTCTCTCTTGCAGGTATTCATCAATCAAGGACATAACGGTTCCCCCTCTTTTCAAATTAGAATAAAGCTTAAATGCAACTTGAGGAGTTAACGTTCTTACAAGTTCCACTTCTTCCAACACTTCTTCTTTTGGATGAGTCGGTGGAGAAGTTTGACGCTCCGAGAACATTGTTGCTGACTTTGTCCCCGTGGTGGAGTAAAATCTTTTTCTTCGGTCAAGTCGAAATGCGTAGGACCCTCGGCATGTTCTGTGGCCCCTACTTGCAATTCTTGATGACTTTCTCGAAGACATTATCTCTTAAAGGGAGAAATTCATAGTCTTGCTAGAAAGGTGAATTTTTTTTTTTTTTGATTAAACAACAGGGAAAGTGAGAGCAAGTGGGAGTTTGGAACTTCTTATGGTTTGAGAGTGAAAACGAAGAAGACGGATTTCAACAGTATATAAAGCAAGTGAAGTGAGGTAAACGAAATGACATAAAAGGAAAAAATAAAAATACCTTTTTGAAAAAGAATAACTGCCTTTTTGAAAATAGATAACGCCTTTTTGAAAATGAGTAAATGTCATAAAAAAAATTTAGAAGAATAATTTCAATCAATCAACGATTAATGAGTAACCGTAACTTTTCAAGTTTTTTAACCAAAAATTAATTACCGATACAAATAACTTACAGTCGTAACTCTTGATCTTCTGAGTCCGAACACCTTTAGACTTTATCTATGAGTTTAAGCTCCTTCGACTTTAAAGATATGATGTTCAGTCCGATGCGTATAGACTCAAATAGGCTTTTCTTTAGTGGCTTTGTAAATACGTCCGCCGCTGATTCTTTGAATCAATAAATTAAATCATAACTTCTCCATTTTGAACACGATCTCTTATAAAGTGGTGTCAAATCTTTATGTGCTTTGCTCTTGAATGAAGAATTGGATTCTTTGTGAGATTAATTGCGCTGGTGTTAGCACATTTGATCTCGGTGCATGAGTTTTCGATTTCAAAATCTCTCGCTTGTTGTTTTATCCATAAGATTTAAGAATAGTAACTTCCAAAGGCCACATACTCTACTTCTGCTGTTGAAAGAGCCACATTACTTTACTTCCTTGAGAACCATGATACTGTCCTGTTTCCTAGCAATTGACAAGTACCGAAAGTACTCTTTCTATCAACTCTATAACCTGCTAGATCTGCGTCTGAATATCCAAGGAGAGTAAAGTATCTTTATTTGGGATACCACAGACCTATCTTTGAAGTAATTGCAACGTATTTGATGATACGTTTTGCAACACTTAGATGAGATTCTTTGGGATCTAGTACAAATGTAAACACTAAACAAAATATCAGGTCTAGAAGCGTAAGATAAAGAAGTGAGCTAATAATACTCCCGTAGAGCTTTTGATCAACTTTCTTTCTTCCTTCATCTTTGTCCAGCTTCGAAGAACTAGATATTGGTATCTCGATCTTTTTGCAATTCTCCAATTCGAACTTTTTAACAAGTTCTTTTGCATATTTTTTCTGGTGAATGAAAATTCCTTCCTTCAATTGTTTTACTTGTAATCCGATAAAGAATGATAGTTCACCCATCATGTTCATCTCAAATTCATCTCGCATAGATTTAGAAAACTTCTTGCACAGGTTTTCGTTAGGTGATCCAAAATATAATATTATCAACATAAATTTGAACAAGTAGAAAGTTTTTACTTTCTCTTTTAATAAACAAAGTAGTATTCACTTTTCCTTTGATAAAACCATTTTGAATTAAAAACTTACTTAACTTGTCGTCCCATGCTCGAGGTGCTTGCTTTAAACCATATAGAGCATTTTTCAGTCTGAATATTGAGTCTGGTCTCTTTGGATCTTCAAATTCGGGAGATTGTTCCACATAGACTTCTTCTTGGATAAATCCATTTAGGAATGTACTTTTGATGTCTATTTGGAATAACCTAAAATTTTTATAACAGGTAAAAGCAAGCAATAATCTAATTGCTCTAACCTTGCTACCGGTGCGTAGGTCTCATCATAGTCTATCCCTTTTTCTTACGTATATCTTTTGGCCACGAGTCTTGCTTTGTTCCTGACCACTTTTCCTTTTTCATCCATCTTGTTCCCGAAAACCCATTTAGCTCCAATAATGGATTTACCTTTTGGTTTAGGGGTTAATTCCCAAACATCATTAATGCTGAACTGTCGAGCTCTTCTTACATAGCTTCAATCCAACTTTCGTCGCTTAAAGCTTCTTCTATGCTTTTGGGTTCTATTTCAGAAATAAGTGCCACGGTGCTAGACTCTTCTTGCTTTTTGGATTTTGTATGAATTCCTTCATCCATGTTACCGGTAATGAGTTTTTTGGGATGACTAGACTTGTGCTTCCGGTTGCTGGTCGATCTCGATTGCTTTGTGCTTCTACTTCGCTTAATTCTTCAACTTCCGCTCGTTGATTTTCTCCCGAAGTCTAAGCTACTTTAGGGAGTTAGACTTTGTAAGGTCTGGAGTAATTTCAGATTCTTCAGGTTGAGTCCGAATCAGTTGATTTTGCAAAGAGTCTTAAAATTTGACATTCATAAATTCTTCTATAGACTAAGTCTTCTTGTTGAATAATCCGTAGGCTTTGCTGGTGGTTAAATATCCAAGGATGATTCATTCGTCCGATTTCTCCTCAAACTTACCAATTCGATCATTTGCATTTTTCAAAACAAAACATTTGCATCCAAACACATGAAAGTAAGAAACAATTGGCTTATTTCCTTTGAATTGATATAGCTAGTATAAGCACCTAAAGGAGGTGAATAGGTGTAAAAATAATTTCTCGAGATACGAAAGCAATACTAGGCAGACAATAGAAAGGAAGTTCTCATTTAGTTAACAAAACGAATTATGATCAAAGTAAAGCGAGAGTAGGGAAGAGAAAATTGAACACAAGGTTTATAGTGGTTCGGCTTATTCCAAGCCTATGTCCACTCTTTCGCACCGACACCACCGACTGGATTTCACTATGAACAAAAAAGATGTTACAGCAATGATTTCCCTTGACTCCACAGTGTAGATACTCTACCACACTTCCTCAAGGTATCTTAAAATGTAAACTCTCTTTTGCATACAAGATTTCGCTCGCAAATGAATTGACTAAAAATCAAGGAGCTTCAGACTTTGGAATTCTTCTATCATGCACACTCTCGAACAACTGGAATGTCTTCCTTTATACTCCTTTATGCCATCATACCTGTTGGCACTTACCAAAGGAATTCCTCCAATCTTCCCGTTGGACAGAATCAATTAGGAAGATCATTCGAGTTATTAAAGGAATATGTCGATAGCCCATTAATCTTACTCACCCATACATTTATTATCTTGGTTTCCATAAGTAGAACCTTCCAAGTATACTTCGCCGATCATCGGATCCTTAATCAATCTTGATTCGAATAAAGGAATCCGTTACGTCATATCCAGCTAAGAGATCTTCTCCAGTTGATAAGGCCAAATCCTTAATGAAGCAATCAGTTCGGATAGCCTTTCTTTAATGGATTAGAAACTGTCAATGAAAACAGACTTTGAGTCTTAAGTCTGGCGTGCCTGAGGTCTTCGACTTTAAATAGTAGAGTCTACAAATCTTCAGACTAGACTGATGGAAACATTTTGTCAGTTTCAAAATATTTCAGAAAGATTTCTTCAACAATCTCTCCCTTTTTGATGGGGACAAAACTTTCCTGCAAATTTAAATAACTTTGACCTGCAAAACATTACTCAAGCAAATATGGATATCTTATAAAGATTAATAGCTTAATGATAACACTAGAATCTGCAACTACAGAAAATAAGTTAGACTTGTATGAGAGTAAAGCCATTCATAAGATATCAATAGTACTTAATATAAAGTAAAATCCAAATCAAAGTTCAATCGACATCCGTACACAAATCAAGTCAAACATCAAAACAAACTAAAATTTCAATAAATTTAAAAGTTTAAGTTCAAAGTTCAAAGATTTCAAATCTCGCATCTCTCCCTCTTTTTGTCATCATAAAAAAGGTTGAGATGGGAATAGAATGGAGTCAAGATTGCTTGGGAAAGCGAATAAGCTGGAATTCTCCCATTGACTGTATGATGCCTTCCAGCTTTTTCAAATCTTCCTTCAGTTGAGCCACCTCTTCACTCTTAGCATTTGCTTGATTCTGAAAAGCAAGGGCTTGGATCTGATCAGACAAGGAAACTGAAGAAGCTTGTCCTACATTCTTCAAGTTCTGAACTTCACACTCCAAAGCATATATCTAACCCCGCATTTCCAAGAGAACATCAAGGATTCTGCGAAAGTCTGCTGAATTATCAGTCTGCGTACTGGCTTCGGCTCGATCTGATGGAGTAAAGGCAGACGATGGTATATCAGCATAGTCATGCAGATTTGGCGATGAAGCATCATGTCCCTCCTTAAGAAAATGAGAGACATGAATGTCCTTTGGATCTGCTGGAGAGCGGTTGACTCCTTTACTGGTAACAGGATATGAGGACATTCCTCTTTTCTCAGCATCTCCCCCTGTTTCCATGGCTTTAGGTGGAGAAGAGTGTTCCTCATGCTCTCATTCCTCTTGATTTCCTCTTTCTTCTTCATCTTCTTCTTCAAACCTTTCCTCCTCTCGTTTCTCTTTCTTTCGCTTTCTCTCTCCTTCTTCTTCTTTTTCTTCTACTTCTTGCTCCTCTGCTTCTATCTCCTCTGCTTCTCTCTCTTCTTCTTCTTTCTCATGTCCTTCTCTCTCCTTTGCTTCTTTCTCCTATCGTTCCATTGATTCTGGAATAGAACGACTCAGCTTCTTCAATGCCATAGCAAAAATGGTGAGGTCATCCTCAATGATGAGAGCTCTTCTCTTTTTGGATGGAGCAACCATGAGCTCCTTTCCTTTTCTTTTCGCTACAGAAGAGGCTTGATGAGGCTTGGCAGGGGTTGTCTCCTTGAATTTCTCCAATGCCTTGTCGAGTTCTTTCAGACGCATTTTGGACACCATTTTCAGTCCTACCACCATTTTGTCACACGGTCGAACACAGAAAATTTGTGGAGGTTGAATATTCAAATGTCTGAATAACTTTGACACAAGACCTGGATAAGGAAGTTGACCCTTGTCCTTCACCACTGCTCTATACATATGGAACAGAATAGTGGAAGGAAGAGAAAACTTTTTCCCAAAGATTGATGGTGTACATCGCTTTGCCTCGAGTTTGAAACATCAGTCTTAGAAGTTAATTTCGGTCTGAGGCAGTTGATCACAATCTTGTGAAGCAGAATGTTGAACGCACGCATCCTTGAGTAGGAAATCCTTCCTTCTGTCCTTCTGTCTTTAACAAGTTCCAATGTGGCTCGAGTTATAGAGACACTGATGGGTTGATATCTCCCTCTCTCAACCCCAATCACATCCGCCAGCATATTCAAATCAAACACAAAGTCCTGATCTCGGACACTAAAAGAGATTCTATTTGCATCCAAGAAACTAAGATTTGAATAGAAATATGCAGTTAATTGAGCATAGGCTTCTATGGTGTCAGAACAGAACTGTTCAAGTTGAAGAAAACTGAACTTTTCCCTCAAATTGACATTCACAACATCAAGGAAATCAAAATCCACACTCCTAGGGTTTATCACCCCACGTTTCAACAATTTGGAGTATAGATCTTTCTGTTCCTTCGATCTAAAAAACTCTGTCCTTTTTCCTCAAATTTTTGCTGTAACACCCATTCTCGGTTGAAATTGGCTGTACAATTTGTCATCATCATTCCCATCGATTGGATTCAGTCCTCCAACACGCGAATCACTTGGGATATTTGCAAGGGTTTCTTCTGCCAACCCCTTAGGAGCAATTCCCAAATTCTCCATTTTTCGCAAAAAGATGTACTCATTCCCATATCCCTTGTCCTTAAGAAACTCATCGATGTAGTTCAATGGAGTACTAGTCCTCTTTAAAGCACGGTAAAGCTTATAAATAAAATAGGGCATTTGAATTCTTATAGGATATGCGTCTTCAACAATTTCTTCCTCTTGTTGATGACCAACACCCTGTGGACTAGTTGGTGGAGAATGACGCTGCTAAGAATGTTGTGGGCTCTGCTGCTGACTTGGTAACTCCTCTTCTTCGGTGAGATCAAAGTGAGTAGGCCCTTCACTCATTCGCCGTTGTCCCCTGCTTGTGATCCTCGAAGACTTTCTTGAAGACGACATATTTGTCTATCTTCAAAGAACTTGACATTGGTATGTCAATCTTTTTGCAATTTTTCAGTCCAAACTTTTTGACAAGATCATTAGCATATTTTTCTTGATGAACAAAAGTTCATTCCTTCAATTCTTTCACTTGAAGCCCGAGAAAGAAGGTTAGCTCACCCATCATGCTCATTTCAAATTTATCCTGCATAATCTTAGAGAATTTCTTGCGAAAACTTTCATTAGAGGATCCGAAGATAATATTATCTACATATATTTGAACAAGAATAAAACTTTTTTTCTTTTTAATAAAAAGAGTAGTGTCTACTTTACCTTTATCAAAGCCGTTTTGAATTAAAGACTTACTCGATCTGTCGTACCAAGCTCGAGGTGCTTGTTTTAAACCATATAATGCATTTTTTCAGAATCAATACCGAGTCCGGTTTCCTTGGGTCTTCAAACCCAGGTGGTTGTTCCACATAGACTTCCTCATGAATGAATCCATTCAAGAAAGCGCTTTTGACGTCCATTTGGAATAACCTGAAATTCTTATAACAAGCAAAAGCAAGTAATAATCGAATTGCTTCTAACCTTACTACTGGTGCGTAAGTCTCGTCATAGTCTATCCCTTCTTCTTGCGTATATCCCTTGGCCACGAGTCTTGCTTTGTTTCTTACGACTTTTCCTTTCTCGTTCATCTTGTTCCTGAAAACCCATTTAGCTCCAATAATAGATTTACCTTTTGGTTTATGAGTCAACTCTCATACATCATTAATGTTGAATTGTCTGAGTTCTTCTTGCATAGCTTCAATCCATCTTTCATCGATAAAGCTTCTTCTATGCTTTTGGGTTCTATTTCAGAAATAAGAGCCACGACACTAGATTGTTCATGCCTTTTGGATCTTGTGCGAATTCCTTCATTAATGTCGCCAATAATGAGATCTTTGGGATGACCGGCTTATGCTTCCAGATTCTTGATTGATTTGTCGGTTGATGATCACTTCCTTCATTTGAATCTTCAATAACCACTTGTTGCTTTGGTCTTTCGTAGTCTAAGTCTGCTTCTTGAGATTTAGACTTTGTACGGTCTAGAGCAGTTCGATTCTTCAAGAAGAGTCTCGAATAGATTCATTTTGCATAGAATCCTAGAATTTGACATTCATTGATTTCTCCACAGATTGACTCTTCTTGTTATAGACTCTGTAGGCTTTACTTGAGGTAGAATATCCAAGAAAGATACATTCGTCTGATTTTTCTTCAAACTTACCAACTCGATCATTCGCATTTTTCAAAATAAAGCATTTACATCCAAACACATGAAAGTATGAAACAATAGGTTTCTTTCCTTTGAATAACTCATAGGGGTTTTTTCCAGAATAGGCCTTAGAAAAACTCTATTGATAATATAACATGCAGTTGAAACTGCTTGAGCCCAAAATCGTGAAGAGATGTTACTTTCAATTAAAAGAGTTCTAGCTATTTCTTGAAACGATCTATTATTTCTTTCCACAACTCCATTTTGCTCGAGTATATGGAGAGGAGAACACATGGTGAAAAACCAGACTCATCACGAATTTTGTAAAATCTTGATTTTCAAATTCACCTCCATGGTCTGTTCTTATACTTGAGATAACATACCCTTTTTCATTTTGAATCTTTTTAGCAAACTTTTCAAAGTAAGAGAAGGTTTCAGACTTACTTGCCAGAAATATACCCAAGTAAATCGTGAGTAGTCATCCACAATTACTAGGCAATATTTCTTACCTCCAATGCTCGAGTTCCGGTTGGTCGGAAGAGATCCATATGCGAAGCTGTAGTACACGATTAGTGGAAACTTGATTTATTGGTTTAAAGGAATTTCTTACCCGCTTTCCCAATACGCATGGTGTACATAAATCAAACTTTTGGTATGATAAATTGGGTAGACCACGAACAAGCTTCTTTGTTGAAATTTTGGCTATCTACTTCATATTGATGTGTCCAAGCTTTCGTGCCATAAGCTCGCTTCGTCTTGAATTGAGATTAGACATTGCAATTCATCTGATTTCACATCTAAGAGGTAGATGTTTCCATATCTTCGGCTCATAAATGATTGAGTAGAATCTTTACTGGTTCCTGAACATATTCCCTCTTGAAAGTTGATTTTGAAACCAAAATCACACAAATTGACCGATATTGAGCATTGTAGTTGAGTCCTTCCACTAGGGAAACATTGCTTATTGTGAGGTTTCCAATCTTTACAGTTCCAAATCCCACAATTCTTCCTTTGTTGTTTCCTCCAAATGAGACTTTTCCACCATTTACTTGAACGAGTTTTATGAAGCAATTTGAATCTCCTATCATATGTCTTGAGCATCCATTATCCAAATACCATTTTACCTTTTTCTTGATAGTGACCTACATTTAAAAAAGAGACTCAAGCTTTTTTTGGTACCCATATTTTCTTTGGTCCATTGGTATTAGTATGATATGTGATTTTTGCCCATACTTTCTTAACAGGTTTCCAAACCATAGGGCATCATTTTTCAAAATGATCCACTATTGCACTTTAAACATCCGAGAGCATTTTGTCCTATTGGTTTTACAAAACCTTTTTGAAATGATCTTTGTAAGCATCTCTTGTTGGTCTTTGCTTAATTATTTCCTTCACTTTGGGAAGATCAATTAAAGGAATAGTTTCTGCTGTCATTCCTAAACCAGATTTATTGAAATAAGGTATTTGTGCTTGAAAGAATTTTCTCAAGTTTCTCGATCCTATTGAAAATCTTTTTGAAATAATTGATAAGTCATTTTTTTAAAAATGCATTTTCTTTCAAGAGATTATCTTCACTTTCTTTAAGAGTAGAAATATTCATGTCTAAACATTTCAACTTTTCTTTCAAAACATTTTCCTGTTGTTTTAGTGCGAGTTTTCCTTTTAAGTTCGGAAATCCTTTTAAGAGAAGTTTTAAGACTAAAACACAGCTCATCAATGTATTTAGAAACTTTAACAGGGATTTTAAAGTTACTTACCTCAAATTCACTGTCTAAGTCTAAATCTGTTTCAAAGTTTGAATTTGAATCCGATTGTGCCATCGACATATGTTGGCATAATCATCATCACTTTCTTCACACTCGTATCACTCCCGGGTTTCGCTTTAAGAGCCTTTCGATACTTTTAAGCTTTTCCTTTCTTCTTTCTCGAAGAGGACAATTGGGTCTCGATGTGTCCATTTTTCTTACATTCAAAGCAGACTATATCTTTATTTGATTCATCATCCTCAACAGACTTAGTCTATTGCTTTTGAAAACTCTATTTCTTTGGATGGAATCTTCTTCCTTTTCGTTTAGCTTTCTGAATCTTCTTATCATGAGAGTAAGCTCCTCATCATCCATGTCGTCTTTAGAATCTGTAATATCAAAATCATCATTGGATTTTAATGCAATGGATTTCTTACCTTTAGGATCTTCGTCTTTATTGATTCCTTCCACTTCATAAGACTAAAGAGTTTCAACCAACTCATCGACAGATAGTGGCATGATCATTTGTGTCTCTCTTATTGAGGTCTTTATGTGATTCCAATCCTTAGAGAGTCCTCGCAGTAGCTAGTTTACCTTCATGGGATCGAAATTGGTTGACCTTGATTTTCAAGACCATTCATGATTTCTGTAAAATGACTAATCATGTCGGTTATAGATTCTCCCGATTTCATTTTGAAGGCTTCGTATTGACCGAGGAGAATGTTGATTACGGTCTCTTTCACTCGATCAATTCCTTCATAGGTAATATGTAATCTATCCCGACTTATTTTGCTGTAACACAAGAAGATATTATGTTATATTCAGTAGGTGACAAAGCACAATATAAAGAATAAATTGCTTTTGCATCAAGAGTTTGTCTCTTGATTATCTCTTCCTGAGTCATTTCACTAGACTCAACAGCTTCTTTTCCTCTCTCTAAGACAGATGCAGCTTTAGGAGTGATTCCTTTTTTCTATAACGTCCCATTCCAGATGATCCTTTGATCTTAGGAACACTTTCATCTTGTTTTTTCAGATGTTGTAATCCTTTCCATCAAAGTAAGGTGATCTGGTATTGCTTTACCCTTCCACCAGCTCTAAAGCTAGCATACTAGCCATGGATCTTTAACTCAAGTAAAACACTTCAAACAAAGTGAGTACACAGTTTCGATACCAATTGATCTAACTAGTATAAGCACCTAGAGGGGGTGAATAGGTGTAAAAATAATTTCTCGAGATACGAAAGCAATACTAGGCAGACAATAGAAAGGAAGTTCTCATTTAGTTAACAAAACGAATTATGATCAAAGTAAAGTAGAGAGTAGGGAAGAGAAAATTGAACACAAGGTTTATAGTGGTTCGGCTTATTCCAAGCCTACGTCCACTCTTCCGCACTAACAGCCCACCGGCTAGATTTCACTATGAACAAAAGAGATGTTACAAAGAATGCTTTCCCTTGATTCCATAGTGTAGATACTCTACCACACTTTCTCAAGGTATCTCAAAATATAAACTCTCTTTTGCGTACAAGATTTCACTTAGTAAATGAATTGACTAAAAATCAAGGAGCTTCGGACTTTAGAATTCTTCTATCGTGCACACTCTCGAATAACTGAAAGTCTTCCTTTTATACTCCTTTATGCCATCATACCCGTTGGCACTTACCAAAGGAATTCCTCCAATCTTCCCGTTGGACATAATCAATTAGGAAGATCATTCGAGCTATTAAAGGAACATGTCGATAGCCCATTAATCCTGCTCGCCCATACAATCAGGATCTTGATTTCCATAAGTATAACCTTCCCAAGTATACTTCGCCAATCATTGGATCCTTAATCAATCTTGATTCAAATAAAGGAATCCGTTACGTCATATCCAGCCAAGAGATCTTCTCCAACGATAAGGCCAAATCCTTAATGAAGCACTCAGTTCTAGATAGGCTTTCTTCAATGGATTAGAAACTGTCAATGAGAACAGACTTTGAGTCTTGAGTCCGGCAGTCCCAGGTCTTTAAACTTTAAATAGTAGAGTTTGCAAATCTTCAGACTAGACTGATGGAAACGTTTTGTTAGCTTCAAAATATTCCATAAAGATTTCTCCAACATGAATAACTCATAGGGAGTTTTCTCCAAAATAGGCCTTAAGAATACCCTCGTTAATAATATAGCAAACCGTAGAAACCTGCTTTCAGCCCAAAAATGAGAAGAAATAGTACTTTCTACTAAAAGAGTTCTAACCATTTCTTGCAATGATCTATTCTTTCTTTCCACAACTCCATTCTGTTCCGGAGTGTATGGAAAGAAGAAAACATGCTGAAAACCATATTCATCACAGAATTTGGAAAAATCTTGATTTTCAAACTCACCTCCATGATCTGTCCGTATGCTTGAAATAACATATCATTTCTCATTCTGAACTTTCTTAGCAAACTTTGAAAAGGTTTCAAACTTACTTGCCAGAAAGTAAACCCAAGTAAATCGTGAATAATCATCCACAATTACTAGACAATATCCCTTTCCACAAATGCTTTAAGTTCTGGTTGGTCCAAAGAGATCCATATGTAGAAGCTACAAAGCACAATTAGTAGAAACTTGATTTATTGGTTTAAAAAAACTTCTAACATGTTTTCCCAAAACACATGGTATGCATAAATTAGACTTTTGGTATTTCAGGTTGGGCAGTCCACGAACAAGCTTATTGGAAGAGATCTTGGCAATTTGCTTCATGTTGACATGGCCAAGCTGTCAATGCCAAATATTTGCTTCATCTTGAATTGAGATTAGACATTGAGATCTTTCTGGTATTATATCCGAAGATAAATATTCCAATGTCTTTGTTCATAAAAGATTAAGAAAGATCTTTACTAGTTTCCGAACATATTCCTTCTTGAAAGTTGATTTTGAATCCAGTGTCGCACAGTTGGCTAATGTTGAGTAAATTGTAATTCAATCCTTCCACCAAAGAGACATTGTTGATTATGAGACTTCCAATCTTTACGCTTTACATCCAACAATTCTTCATTTGCTATTTCCACCAAACGAAACTTTTCATCATTTTATTTGCATAAGCTTTGTAAAACAACTTGAATCTCCTATCATGTGTCTCGAGCAACCACTATCCAAATATCACTTTATCTTTTTCTTGATAGTGACCTGCAATTATAAAAGGAACTCAAGCTTTCTTTGATACCCACATTTTCTTGGGTCCATAAGAGTTAGTGCAATATACAATATTTGCCCATTCCTTTTTAACAGTCTTCAAACCATAGGACATTCATTCTCAAAATGTTACGAGCTGTTGCACTTAGAGCATTTAAGAGCACTTCGGCCAACAAGTTTTACAAAGACTCTTTGAAAATGATTTCTGTAAAAAGTCTTTATAGGTCTTTGTTTGATTCTTTCATTTACTTTTGGAAAATCAATTAGAGGAATGGTTTCTAAAGTCATTCCTAAACCTGATTTGTTGAAATAAGATCTTTGTACTTGAAAGAATTTTTTTCCAACTTCTCGAGATCCTATTGAAAATCTTTTTGAGATATTTGAAATATCCTTTTTCAAAAATGTATTTTCTTTTAAAATAGAGTTTGCATTTTCTTTCAAAATAGCAAAACTTTTGTCTAGATTTTCAAACTTTTCTTTCCAATAATTTTCCTGTTGCTTAAGTATTAAATTCTCCATTTTTAGCTTGGAAATCCTTTTAAGAGAGGTCTTGAGACTAAGACAGAGTTCATCTATGTACTTCGAGACTTTGATAGGGATATTTAAATTACTAACCTCGATTTGATTGTTTGAGTTTGAATATGTTCCAAAATCTGAGTCTGATTCAGAATTTGCCATAAGACATATATTGGCATATTCTTCATCATTTCCTCACATTTTGTATCGCTCCATGTTTCGCTTTGAGAGCCTTCTTGAACTTTTCAGTTTTTGCTTTCTTTTTATTCAACGAGAGGACGGTTGGATTTGATGCGTCCTTGTTGACACCTAAATTTTGGTGACCCTTTTAATTATTAATTGCATTAAAAGATTAGGGATTAATTTTAACCCCTAAAAAAATATTAGTTAATTAATTAATTGCATAGCATATAGTTTTAGGTGCATTTATTTTAATTTGCATTTACATTGGGCCGGTGACAAATGGGTTCAAATTAATGGTTCAAAATATTAATTTGGTGAATTGGACTAAGCCCACGAAGGAGTAAATCGGCCCAAGCCTCGTATCCTCGGAAGGATTTTACGGATTGATTTGTGCGAGATTTCAAATTTTAGAAAAATCCTCTTGCAATCCTAAATCGTATCAAAAGCAAATATTGCATTTGGAAAAAAGGAATTTCAATGGATACGGATTTGGAAAAATTAAAACTCTAACCGTGGCCTATAAATAGATTAAATGTGTAGGGTTTGAGGAGGAGGTCACACACATTGAATACACTGCCACGTTGAGAGATGAGATCTGCTCTTTCGGTCCCAACTCTGGGATTGCTCTATCACCGCCTCCCAAGATCCATTAGTCATACGTTGCTCTTGCAATTACCGGTGCCCGACAATTTCTGGCCTAGTGTTCCAGCCTTCAGTTCTTCATCCACCAACACACAGCCGTGCTCCGCCAGCATCACTCCAAACTTGACGACGAAGCTGCTGTCCAGACGTGTCATGAGCCCGATGCTCAGCAATTCCAGGCGAGTTCTTAGTCCAGCAAGCAATCCTTAGCAAAGTTCAATTACCGACGCAGTGAGATCAAAATTTCGTGGCTGTCTGTTGCTGCTTCGAATTTGCCATTGATAACTCATCGCTAGCCGCCGTGAAAAGTTTCGATCCATTGCCATCTGCAAGTCCCTGCATCGCAAGCTTTAAGCTGCTCCTCGCCACACGCGCAAAGAGGTTAGTAAAAACCAGAGAATTCTCAGCTGAACAAACCAAGAATTCGTGCACATACACGAACAGAATCTTGGACAAGGCAAAAGCATTTGGGAAACATTCGCTACAGGACATGGAGGAGGGGGGCTTCTTCTCTTTGGTTTTCGGGGTCAGCAAATTATAATTTTTAGAGCACATGAGGAATACACGTGAGAAAAAAAAATAGAGCGGGAGTTCAGCCATTAGAGGAGTTATTTGCGTTACAATTCGCGTGGCTGGTCTGGGTCGACTTCATCGGAAGATTCACGATTGGCGCGTAATCACTTCTTAAGAGACGATCCAGAGAGGACAAGAGAGCAACCAAAAGCATAGAAAAAAGAGAAGCCTTTGAAGCGGTGCTCTTTGTCTGGAGTGGTCCAAGGCGAGAGAAACAGAGGAAGCTTTTCGCCAAAAAAGACAAGAAAGGGGAAGCTGATCCTTCATCAATATCACATATTTGCATTCCACTAATATTCTTTTCTTAATTCTTTTTTTAAGGTTCTGCCCACATCCTCATCATTGTAGAAAACGCCAAGGAGAGACCCCACATTTGAGTATTAACAAATCCCAAGAGGCTTCACAAAGAGTGATCAAGGAACAAATATCAAATCTCGTTGATTCAAATTTATTGTCAAGTTTCCAGTGATGTCATCATCAGTTGCCGTGCTGGTCCTTCGCCATATTGTCGCACCAAGCGAGTTCCCCCAAGCCCCGCCATCCTTGCCATGGCGTGCGCCGACCCGAGACCCATCTGCTGTGCCGAGCCTCACCCACAAGCTATTCTCGGTCATCTGTCAAGCCGATCCTGTCGAGCTCGAATGTGGCAATAATTCTTGCAATATTAGGTAATTATTTTATCCAAATTTGATTTCAATATTTTACTGCATAATATGTGTCTATTAATATCTAGTGTTCATATCCAAGGGTGATAGACATAACTTTCAATTAGGATTTATTTCCTAATTCGCAACCGCATATAATATTTGATTCCACCTATAAGGCTTTAGATGGAATTATTGATCACGCGAAAATAAAATTGATATCTTGATCTTTAAGGCTTAAGATCAATTTATCAGTTTTATTAGCGAAATAATCAAGTTTGATTTAGATATTGTTTCCTGATTCGAACGATGTGTGATATCTTTGATAATTCTGAATGATTTTGTGCTTATCTTTTAATTGTTTTATCCATCCCGAAAATACAAAAAAAAAAAAAAAAAAAAGATTGCATTTGCATATCATGTAGATTATATTTGATTTCCTATATAGAATTGCATGATATAATAGTTAGGTACATTCTTAATTATATTAGAATGCATGTTTAGATGATATCTAGGTTAGATAATATCTTGGAATTAAATAGCGTGTCAAGATAAATTTCTAAGTTAAAATAGGATTCAGATTAGTCTATTTCCTAACTTAAAATAGATAATATCTCACTTTAGTTAGATTTTTATTGTTAGTTACTTTTAATTACAAATTTTTATTAAAAAAATACAAAAAAAATCATGCGCATGTCATATAGGATTAGATTAATGAAATGCACGTCATTTAGTAATTCTTGCTAGGTCCATTCAATTAGAAATTACATGTCATTAGAGTTAGGATATTTAGTTAATATTGCATCGCATATTGTATAATTTTCATTAAATAAGTGAAAACAAAAAAAGAGAAATTGCATGTTAATTAGAAACCATATCCAAAGTTGTTGATGTGGATTTTGAATTAACATTGCAGATGCTTTCGTTGCTACGAGGTAAGTCCTGCATTTTCTATTTGCTTTCTTGGGTGTTAAATTGATGGATTGCGCACCCGCATGATCACCTCGCATATTAGAGAATTAGATTTAAAATCAATCCAAGCTGCCTGCAAAACATTTTCTTTGAAATAAAAGAGAAAGGTACCGAAAGGGCATTAGAAAGTCTAGCATAACCAAGTCCCCGAATTCATAATCTCTGGTTCGTAGGAGTAAAGTAAATCTCCCATTACTTTACTTGGGTTTCTAATCGACCCACCAAAAATAGATTAGTGGCGACCCACCAAGTCGCGAATTGGTATGGGCTTGGGAGAGCTTGAGTTAAGTCTAGGCTTAACAATCCATTAGCCAAACCCTAGGTGGTTCACACCCGAAAAATTGGTAGCGACAGTCCTTTTTTCTTGCATTCAAAACAGACCACATCTTTGTTGATCTCGTCATCCTCATTGGATTTGTTCTGGAATTTTTTAGAACCTTATTTCTTCTAGTTAAATCTTCTTCTCTTTCTGTTCAGTTTCTTGAACTTCCTTATCATTAGTGCTAGCTCTTCGCCATCCATGTCATCTCTAGAGACTATATCATTAGAATCATCGTTAGACTTTAAAGCAATTGACTTTTTACCTTTGGAATCCTCTTCCTCATTTAGTTGTTCCATTTCGTATGACTGAAGTGTGCCTACAAGCTCATATTCTTTGGGTTTCTCTTATTGAAGTCTTCACGTGATTCCAATCTTTGGATAATCCTTGCAGCAGTTTATTGACCTTCATTGGTCCTGAGATTGGCTGTTAATAATATGATAGACCGTTTACAATTTTTGTAAAACGACTAAACATGTCAATAATTGATTCTTTTGGTTTCATCTTGAAGGCTTCATACTGTCCAAGTAAAATATTGATTTTTGTTTCTTTAACTCGATCGGTTCCTTCGTAGGTAACGTGCAACCTATCCCAAACTTCTTTTGTTGTTTCACAAGATGAAATTCTGTCATATTCAATGGGAGATAAAGCACAATATAAATAGTAAATTGCTTTAGTATCAAGAGCTTGTCTCTTGTTATTTGTTCTTGTGCCATTTCACCAAAGATCTACAACTTCTTTTCCTCTTTCTGAGACTGATGCAGTTTTGGGAATGATTCCCTTTTCTACCACATCTCATTCCAAGGGATCTTTCAATCTTAGGAATACTTTCATCTTGTTTTTCCAAACATTGTATTCCTTTCCATCAAAGTAAGGCGGTCTGGTGTTGCTTTGGTCTTCAACCAAATCTAGAGCCAAGATACTAGCCATAGATCTTTAGTTCAGAAGTAAAAACACTTCAATAAACCGAGCACATAGGCTGTGATACCAATTGATAGGGCTAGTAAGAGCACCTAGAGGGGGAGTGAATAGGTGATCAAAGAAATTTTTGCAAAACTTAACAGATTAATTCGTCTTCTGAGAATAATAGATTGAAGATGTAAAAGACTATAAACAGTTATATAAAGTTACGAATTAAAATAAGAAGATTAGGAAAAGAGAATTAAAACACAAGGTTTATAGTGATTCGGCTTAGACCAAGCCTACATCCACTCTCCCGCACTGACAGCCCACTGGCTGGATTCCACTAAGAATCAAAAGAAATTTACAATCTCATGTCCTCGATTCCATAGTGTAGAAAATCTGCTGCACTTTCTCAAGGTCTCACAAGTATTTAATCTCTCTTTTTGAGTACAATTTAAGCTCGACAAATGAAACAACAAAGAACTATGAGCTTTAGACTTTGGAATTTTTCTTTCACACACACACACTCAAATAACTTGAGCATCTTCCTTATAGACTCCTCCATGCATTCATAACCGTTGACACCTTCCAAAGAAGTTCTTCCAATCTACCCGTTGGACAGAATCAATTAGGGAGATCTCGAGTTATTTAAGGAATGTGATGATAGCCCACCAATCCTACTCGCCCGTATAATTAGGATCTAGGTTTCATAAGTAGAACCTTCCAAATATACTTCGCCAATCAACAGATCTAATTATCCGAATTGATATCAATAAGAATAACTGATCACGAGATGCTATTTCCAGCCATGAGATCTTCTTTAACCGTACGAACCAAATCCTTAAAGATATACTCGCATCTGGACAAGTCTTCTTAATCGAATAGACATTTTCTTCGTCAGTCTGGAAACTATCAGTGAGGGCAGACTTAAAATCTTGAGTCTTGAGTCTTGAGTCTTCAGACTTTGACGACAAAGTCTAGAGATCGTCAGACTATAACACTTGAGTCTACAAGTCTTTAGACTAGACTAATGGAAACGTTTTGTCAACATCAAAACAAATAAGGAAGTTCTCTCCAACACATGGCACCGGAAGTAATATGTTGCGTACCTTCCAATGAGAAATGCGATAATTATTGGAGTCATACTCAAGAGCTCGTCACTGGAAAATGCCCTTACAGCGAGACCGATTTCGGCCCTGCCCAGGTACTACGTTTCATCTTTCAACGGGTTCTAAAAATTTCCCCAAATTCTAATGTAGCTATTGTCTATAATTAAAATGCTCCTGAATATTCATCAACTTTTTTCATTGCCTTAAACAAATAGATTGCAGTGGAAGTAGCAGAAGGCAAGCTCAGGCCTGCGCTTCCGGAGGACGAAAGTGACCGACTTGAAGAGCTCATATGCCTCTCGTGGGACCAAGCCCCTTCGAGTAGACCGCCCGTTTCCTCAATTACTCCCGATTTGAGAGTAATCAAGCAGAGGCTCCTAAAATGTTCAGATTTTAGAGAGGGATTAATGTGAATTGCGATTCCCTGAGGGTGTTAGTCATATAAAAAATTACGTGACGTGGTGCGTTTTTTGAGTTATGTATAAGAGGGATGGATAGCACATTGCTTTACGCATTTCCTAGCATTGTTAAACATTGCGATTTAGGCTTCATTAGCGTGCTTAGCAAAGAAAAGACGAGGTGATATAGAGTAGACACAAAAATTTGTTAGAGAAATTAATTGATCCGATTTTTGAGCATTCACACCTATTGAAAATTATCAACAACTGGGAAGGTCAACGTAAGTCTTATTGAAGAAATTCAATAGATTACAAAGTCTTTCAGTCTTTGTAATTAAGACCTCAAAGTCTTTGAAACAAGTGCAATTAAGGTCTTCCTTATGAAAGTTTCCTGAGTTTTCCTAGGGGCATCTTATTGGGGTGCCGTTTGGACCATTTCCACTGTCGTGCTGGTATTCGCCACAAGAACCTAATCGACTTCTTTTACAAAAGTTTGAAAAAGTACTTGTACCGATTTGAAAGGCTTAAATCACACTGTGAAAGAAAAAAATAGCACTACCTTTGAATTTTGATGTACCTCTCACACCGAGTGTCTATCTTTCATTTCCTTTTCTTTATTTCATCTTTTCAATACCTACAAAATGTCGAAAAAAAGCAATTGAAAGTCTTAAATCACACCGGGAAAGCAAAACGTAATGCTTTTTCCATAGATTATCTGTCCTCTAATTCTCCCTTTTTATTTCTCAATGTTTCAGAGGCATAGACGCAGAGATTTGACTATACAAAAGTTCACGAAACCCTTTGCAAATCATGAACCGGTTATTCGCCCCGTGGCCACCCTTCCAACACGAAGGAGGAGGTGAGGGGTTCAAATCCCCACCTTCTCAGGGGGGATGGGGTGGAGACGCGTAAGTTTCGGAGTGGGTTTCGACTCCCACACCCCGCAAGAGACGGGGCAAAAGTCCGAGAGTGAGTGTAGAGTAGGACTGACCCAAAAAAAAAAATCATGAACCGGTTACATCCAAATAATTGCATCAACTATATACTTTCGTGAGATAAAAAAAAAAAATTATCTGCAAGGGTAGACGAATTCCGTTATTGATTATTTTTTTTTTTTTTGGTAAAAATTCCGTTATTGATTATTTCTCTTTAGCAATATTGAAAAAGGCAAAGTATCAACAACTAGATAGAAGAAGACAAAATAATATCAAAGAAAGCTTCACTCAAATAAAGGGAAGCTCCACTCAAATAAAGTGAGGTCATTCTCACCATGCAAAATTAAAGAGGCAATGCATCATGGTAGGACTATATGACTCTAGGCGTCACCCCTCGACCTCTCGTTTTCAAGTTTCCCACCATCTGGCCGAGGGAAAAATTATATATAAAGATACGGTGCCCCATTCAATTTTGAATTTTTCAATTATGTCAATTTAATCGTAAATTTTTTAACGATTTGTCAATATAATTATTCCAATCAATTTTAACAGGAAATTAATGACGTAGATACTAACGGTCTTATGTGACATAGCCAATACTTACGTGAACAATTTTTGTAATTTTTTTAATTTTTGGGTCAATCCTTAATAGTAAAAAAATGATAAAAGAAAAAAAAAAGAAATGGAAAACTGCACTATAAATCCTCAAACTTGTCATAAAAGTATAAGTGAGTCATAAAACTTACAAAAAGTACAAATTCTATAACTTGTGAAATTAGTGTAATCGAGTCTTTCCATTGACTACGTTCAACTTAACTAATGAAAAATGTTAATGTGACTTTTTTTAAATATTTTATGGCAATCACATGGCCAAAACATGTAAAACTAAAACAACATTTTTTTGGTACAAACTTTATTTTTTATACAAATTCTGTTTAATTTTTTTTTTTTTAAAGGATAGATGGGTGAGAAACCTGGCCACCTCACCATTGTCAAAAAGGGTCGACGAGGTTCTTTGGGCCCTGACTAGTGGCCAACAACCCCTGTGGACCGTAGGCAAGGGTGACAGCCCTCAACTAAACCTAGGCGATAATGGCCAACCTAACGACCCCTGCAAGCCATACCCCATCTTGGCGATGGTGGGCTGCAAAGGCAAGGGCTAGTTTAAAACCCCATCTTTTTCCCAAAATTTAAAATAAAATTTAAAAAATTTAAAATTTAATTTAAATAAAATTTGTATTAACAAACAAATTTAGATCAAAACGATGTCATTTTTGCCATGTCATCGCCACGTAGAATAGAGATCCATCAAACAAGTTAGATGGAGTTAATGAGAGGAATAGATTGCACTTGACAAGTTGTAAAACCTGATTATACTTTTATAAATTTTAGGACTCGATTGCACTTTGTGACAAGTTTTATGATTTCCAATGCACTTATCACAATAAATAAATAAATAAATAAATAAACAATAATAGATTTATGAAATTCCAAATAAAAATTTTAAAATTGTTATGTCAACGCTAGCTATATCACACAATATAGTTGGCATTTACATCAGCAATCTTAGGAAAAATTATCTGGAAGTGGCATTAGCAAATTATCAAAAGGTTTATAACTAAATCGTGACAATTGATAGATTTAAGACTCCATACAATAAATTTTTTATTTTTGGATATTTTTTTCCCCTAGCAGATCGCATAACCTTTATGTCCATCTAGCTAGATTAAATTCAATCAAGTAATTCAAAGGGTTCCCTTCTCAATCACGCTTTGTGCATCCCTTGTCGTAAGTTTATTTTGAAATGTATTTCTAAAAGAATTCATTGAGAATGCTATGCAAGGCACTCATTCATGACGTTGCCGTTTGATCATTTTAATGATTCCGTGTCCTCACTAAAGGTGATCACTTTCCGATCTAACCTGATTTTAAGGTGGAACCAAGAAGTGAACTGGTTGGTCCTAGGATCAAGAACTAAACTGGACCACTAGTTGGATCCAGTTTCAGTCCAATCCAATTAAATCGGTCACTTTTTTTTTTTTTTAATTAATGGTTACTAAGCTCCAAGAGAAAATCGCAAGCTTCCTGCAACATCATCCATGGCCTCCAAGACCTGCATTGTCATCTTGGCTTTGTTCTGTTTCTTCCTCCTGGCAACTCGATTGATCTCCTCAACTTCCCTGCCGTTTTCAACTTCAACGACTCCAATTCCGATGCGGGCAATCTTATCGCAGCCGGGATCGAAAGCCTCAACCCTCCTAATGGCCAGAGCTACTTCCAGCAGCCGTCCAGGCGATATTGTGATAGCCGTCTCATCAATCGATTTCTTGAGTAAATCACCAATCAATGCAAGAACAACGGTTTTGATGTTACTTGGATTATCTCTGTTTCAATTTGTTGGTGTCATGTCATTGTTTGTTCTATTTCTTCATTCTGCTCATGCTTTGCTGATGTTGTTGATGTTCTTTATTATCTTTCTTTATTAGTTCATATTTTACTTTTTTATTTAAGAAATGAAAAAAATTATATGTAGTTGGTGGACCAAGAACCAGACCGCTCAGACACCGGTTCCATTTTTAGAAACCCAAAACCAGATTGACACTCTCGAGAACCAAACCCAACCGGCCGGTTCAATACAATCTGGGTATTTCCCGGTTCAGACGGTCCATTTTGCACCTCTCTAATTTTCACAAGTCCCACCATTTGAACTTTAATTAGGATGATGTGACCCGTGATGCTTTTACTTAGTATTCACTCATATGATACTATGCTCTGCTAAGGACGATTCAAAAGCATCGCAAAAAGACAAGCTTATAAAGGCCTCTCTTTTCTTTTCTTGTTGGACTCTAATAAACCCATGCTCCCTGATGAGATAAGGATAGGACTAGTTGAAAGAAGTTCATCTGAGTGTGACCCGACATAATTTGCTCAGAAAGCAAGACATTCAACTAAACACCTACGCGGACGAAATTGCATTGGTAGTTGATTGGACGGCAACAGTAATTGGTATAATTTGCTTGAATTCCAAATCGAGATAGAATAACCGTTCCAACTAATTAGATTGTTATTCATAGTGCTAGATACAAGCAAAACATGAAATGTGTGTAATCGGATATATTTTTCTTGCGAGTTGTCGATCGATTTTGAATTTGTTATTGTGGAACCAAGCATGATTGAGAACTTTCAAATAATAATCAAATTGCTCGACTTCGTTTGTCCTTTTCATATGTCCAACAATTTTCTTTGTGGTGGCAAGAAAATGATTTCAGGTTGACGAAAAAGTATTTAGTGATTAGATATCACCACGTCATAGGCTAACCTGGCATATATTTTTACAATGAAAGCCAATTAAAAAATTGGCATATGTTGATGTGGCAAATAAATAAAAATAAAAAGGGGAAACTTCTAAATAATGGCATGGAATGCTATCAAGTTCTCAAATAAGAATCTCAAATTAACTTTATCTCAAATAAAAGTTAAGTGCCATCATTTCTCAAATAAGGATCGGAAGTAGCTATGTAAGTCTTAAAAATGATTTGACCTCATTGCTTGATCAATGGCATTTTCCGTCCTCTTGCTTTTCTTATTTTCTTTCATTTTTATCTTTTACTATTTTTCTTTTAAAAAAGTTTAAAAAGAAAAAAAAAAGGCTAAAACTAAAAGAAAAATTACAAGTGGGCCTGCCTGTGGCCGCCGCCCCATCACCAATGGGGCATTGACCATGTTCACTAGGGTCACCGGTGCCTTGGCAAGGTGCCCTTGTCTCTCAAACCACCGCCTTGTCCATAGCTTCGTCTTCTTTAGGGGCAAGCATATTGAACCAATCAAATTAAGAACTATCCAAACTAACCAGTTTGATAGTGCCTAGGGGCATTGGTCCGGTTCCCAATTCCATGGGGAAACCAATGGGACTAGACCAACTCTTTTTTAAAAAATATTTTTTAAAATTTCTTTAATATAGGAATAAATCATAAAATATTAACAACTTTAGTATTTTTTTTTTTTTTTAAATTCTAAGTGAAGGGTTTCATTGGACCGGATCGGATCAACGGTCCGATCCAATTCCCAACCCCAAGACTATTCGATTCGGTCTCTGGTCCCAAAAAATGGGAATCGGTCCTCTGTTTCGGTTCCCAATTTTCAGATGAGGTCGAATCATATTGTGAACTGATCGCCCCTAATTTTCTTGCTTGCCCATGGCTTTGCTCGTCGATCCAGATTTGGCCTCATGGAGCTCATCGCCAGGCTCGATCTTCCCGAGGAAGAGCTCCATATCCAGATTTGGAGGAACTCGCTGATGGTCCTATCTCCAGGAAGAACTCCAAATCTGAGGCCAAGGCTCGCCAAGAAAACCCAAAAGTTCCATCATACCTACAGAGGAAGCTTCATTCCGAGAATTAAAAAAAAAAAAAAAAAAACAAAGGAAGGATGATGGTCCATCTCCGAGAAAACCCAAAAGTTTCATCATACCAAGCGAGCACGCTTCATTCCAAACAAAAAAAAAAAAAAAAGAAAAATAGAGGAAGGCTGATGGTCCATCTCCAGGATGATCTCCAAATTTGAGGCCATGGCTCGTCAAGAAAACCCAAAAGTCTCATACCCAGTGAAGTTTCATTCCGAAGGCAAAAGAAAAAAAAAATAAATAAAAAAGAAAAAGAAAAACAGAGGAAGTTTCATACTATGGAAAGGGCGGTGCTATGTGGATAGAAGGCCGTGAGCGACAACAGCTCGTTCGACGAGCAGTAATGGTCGGCTTTGACGCAGTGCCAACTGTTGGACGCAAATTGCATAACCCCAAGATCTCCATAACTAGAACAAGAACATGCATAATTGAGTAGAAAGATTAGCGCACCTGTTTTGGGATCCATTGTTCTTGAAGCGGAAGCGGAAACACAATGTTTCACGCACAAGTCATTCTCCTCTATTGCCCTCCGTATCACTGGCTCAATGAGGCGGCCCCCTCACATGTAGCGTTAGGTAAACGCCCCTTAGGTGAGGATACAGGTGAGAATTAAGGTTAGAGGAGAGACTTGAGCACTATTTATAGAGTTTCCAGCCAGTCCCTCTCATTACGAGCCAGGCTCAACTCGGCCCACACTAGCCAGCCCATATTAGACTAATTAAGAAACCTACTATCTCACCTTAGACCAAACCCCGTAAAACGATAAATGTTAAACAGTAAATTACAATATCAATTAATGTAGTCCACAATTAGAAAAACTCTTACATTCTCCCACTTTGACTATATTAATTGAAATCGTATTGTATGTGCGCACATTGGTCTAGAGATAATTCTTAATAGTCAATCATATCCCATAAAGTTTTAAACACCGAATCATGACATTAACTGCATGTATACACATAGAGCCTTCCATGGTCACAAGTGCTCTCAACTTTATTGATATGGATTCAATAAGGTACTGTGGTAAATGGATAACATCTCTCATAGAGAGAACCCATTTGTCAGTCACCATTCTCTTAACTTTAGGCGTCACAAAAACTTGTGCCACTAGAGAATACTTTATGGTTCCAATGAACCCATATATGTCTTGTCCTTATGGTTAACCTTTCTTTATGTATCACAAGACATATGCACAAGGCTAATAACCGGATGCCCGGATGCCCCTAGCCTTCACTCAAGGTTTAAGTAATACCTTGAGACTTTTAACAATATATATATATATATATATATATATATATATATATATATATATATATATATTCAACATAATAACAATCCATTCAAAAAAAATATTTTATTGAATGTAAAAGTTGACATATATATAACAAAGTGTTACAAAATTGTAACAAAACAGATGTAAATTTTATTCAAAAAAATAAAACACAGCTCACACTAAATAACAGCATCCCAAGATGCTCCTAGGCCCATACTAATGACATGTCAATCAAAAACACACGGGCGTAGGCCTTTAGTTAGTGGATCTGCAATCATATCATCTGTAGGAATATAATTTACTGCAACTTCACCATTTTGCACCGATTCCTTTATAGTCAAAAACTTGACCTCCATGTGTTTAAACCCCTTGAGACTTCTGTTGTTATTAATAAACAACACTGCAAAGTTATTGTCATAATATAGCTGTATGGATCTATCCACAAAATCAAAAATTGATAACTCCCTAATGACGTTTCGGAGCCAAATAACTTGAGTAGCAATTGAAAAACATGCTACAAACTCCGCTTGCATAGTAGAAGAGGATATGGATTTCTGTTTTTTGCTCTTCCATGATACTGCACCTCCTACCAACATAAATATGTATCATGTCGTTGACTTCTTATCATCTTGACAACTAGCAAAATCTACATCTGAATAGCCTACTAGTTGCAAGTTTGGAATATGTCTATACATCAGCATATAATCTTTTGTTCTCTTTAAGTACGTTAAAACCTTCTTGGTAGCAATCCAATGATCGTGTCCTGGATTTGACTGATATCTGCCTAGAAGCCCTGTTGCATAAGCAATATATGGCCTAGTGCAAACTTGAGCATACATGATGCTTCCAAGCACACTAGCATAAGGTACATCCTTCATTTAAGCTTTCTCAAAATCTGAATTAGGGCATTGTGAAAGACTCAATTTATCACCCTTAACAACAGGAGCAATTCTTGGTTTGCAATCTTGCATATTGAATCTTTCTAAAACACGATCAATATACGCCATTTGAGATAAACCCAATGAACGGCGTGAGCGATCCCTATGGATCTCAATGCCAAGAACAAAAGACGCCTCACCAAGGTCTTTCATGTCAAAAATTTTCGATAACATCCGCTTTGTCTCATGCAGTAAACCAATGTCACTACTAGCAAGCAATATATCATCTACATAAAGTCTGAGAAAAATATATTTCCTCCCACTGACCTTGGTGTATATGCATTGATCTACTTTGTTCTCAATAAATCCAAATGAAGTAACAACACTATGAAACTTGAAATACCACTATCTAGAAGCTTGCTTAAGGCCATAAATAGACTTTTTCAATCTACAAACAAGCTTACCTAGTCATCTGCTACAAAACCTTCAGCCGCCATATAAACCTCCTCATCAAGGTCTCCATTTAAAAAAGCGGTCTTAACATCCATCTGGTGTAACTCCATATCGTAATAAGCTACTAATGCCAAGATCACTCTAAAGGAATCTTTAAAAGAAATTGGAGAAAATGTTGCTTCATAATATATTCCTTATTTTTGAGTGAAACCCTTAACTACTAGTCTGGCTTTAAACTTTTCAATCTTTCCTTTGGAATCCCTTTTAGTCTTGAATACCCATTTGTAACCAATAGGTTTACAACATTTAGGCAATTCAACAAGCTCCCAAACACCATTATGTTTCATAGATTGCATCTCATCTTTCATCGCATCTAACCACAAATCTGATTGAGGACATGAGATGGCATCAGTATAAGTCACGGGATCAACAACACAGTCTATATCATAATCATGCTCTCCCAAGTAGACTAGATAGTCTGGTTTATAGCTGAACATCTTTCCCTAGTTGATCTTCCGAGTGGAGCTACTTCAACCTCATTCTGAATTTGAGAGGCATGAGGAATTTCATCGAACTGTTTCAACAATAGGATCATGTGCCACAACAGGCTCAGTTTGTGACGCAAAAGGCTCCATAATTGTCTGTACAGGATGAGACAAGGATCCAGTAATCCCCACCATACTATCATCTTCGATAGCTTGTGAGCAGCTACCCTTTTCAGCTACATCAAATTCTAGAAATTTTGCAGTCTGAGATTCCACAATTCTTGTACCTCCATTAGGGTTATAAAACCGATACCTCTTTGAATGATTTGGGTAAGACACGAAGTAACACCGAGTAGTTTTGGAATCCAGTTTACTCAATGTTGAATTATATAACTTCACTCCTGCTAGACATCCCCAAACTTTAAGATGATTCAAGCTAGGTTTACGTCCAGTCCATAACTCAAAAGGGGTCAATGGAACTGCTTTAGTAGGAATACGATTTAGAATATAAAGAGTTGTTTTCAAAGCTTCACCTCACAAAAAAAAATAGGTAAATTGGTCCTACTAATCATACTTCTCATCATGTCCATAAGAGTACGATTGCGCCTTTCAGCTACACCATTTTATTCAGGACTTTTGGGCACAGTAAACTAACCTATTATCCCAGAATCCTTTAAGTATTTAGCAAACCGCCATTTAAGTTGGCCAGCATCACCGTGCCTACCAAAATACTCACCACCACGATCAGATCTGACAATCTTAATAATTTTTCCCAACTGTTTCTCCACTTCAGTTCAAAAAATCTTGAATTTGTCAAGAGACTCGAATTTTTCTTTAATCAAGTATAAGTATCCATATCGAGAAAAGTCGTCAATAAATGTGATGAAATAAAAATTTCTGCAGAAGGTAGCTGTATATGGTCCACTAATGTCAGTGTGAATAACCTCCAACAAGTCTAAACTTCGTACAGCAGATTTCTTCTTTAACTTAGTCATCTTACCTCTGCAATAATCTCTACCCAAGTCTCTTTATCATCTTTAAGAGTAGGCAAGATATCAGCCTTTATAAGCCTTTCTACTCTATCTTTAGAGATGTGACCAAGACGTTTATGCCATAATGTATAAGACTGTTCCTTAGGTAGAGGCCTTTTGGAAACAATCTTTTCAGCTGAATAAGCAACGTATATATCATTGGGAGATAAGCTCAATCGATATAATCCATCAGATAAATTGCAACACCCAATCTTATTTGAATCATAAAACATGGAAATAGTGTTACTCTTTATTTCAAAAGAGTATCCACACATGTCCAAACAAGACACAGAAACTAAATTCCGCCTAAAAGAAGGTATGTAAAAAGTGTTTCTTAACACCATCTGAAAACCAGAATCTAAAATCAAAATAACATCTCCCACGAACTCAACATCAACTCCAATGCTGTTTCCAACAGTGAGCTTTAATTCATCCTGAGTTGGTGTCATTCGGTTTATGAACCCTTGAATGGTAAATGCAACATGATTAGTTTCACCATTATCTAGCCACCAGAATTGGTCGAACTTCAGATAGATTGGATTCATAAACAAATGCCAAAGAATCATTACCTTTAGGCTCTCTCTTATTTTTCTTAGACAAGTAAGCCTTAAACTTGCTGCAACATTTCTTCACGTGCCCTCTCTCCCTACAAAAGTAGCAAAGAACAACATCCTTCTTGGTGGATGCTTTCTTAGGACCCAGAGTGTTAGAAGGACCTGCACCTTCAAAATTTCCTTTATTGTTGGAAGGACCAACAACTTCTAAATTGCTTTTATGGGTATAATTCTTCAACTTCTTACCATTGTTACTAGCAAAACTAGAAGCATAAAGAGCAATATGTCCTTTATTTTTCTTCAATTTCTCTTCCTCTGCCACCAACCTTGCAATCAGGTCATTAACAGACCAAGTTTCATCTTGGGAACTATAATTGGTCTTGATAATCCCAAAATCAGGAGGAAGAGTATTTAGAGCTTGATGGACAATGCAAGCAGTAGGAATTTCAACATTGAGAGCCTGAAACTTTGTCTGTAAATCAACCATCCTCAAAACATAATATCTTACTCCACCAGAACCATCATACGTCATAGTAAAAGTGTTTGCATGTGTGTTCTTATCTCAGCATTAGGTGAGACACGGTTTCTAGCCATCAAGACTTCCATCATCTGCCTAGCATTGCAGTCTGTAGGCAAACCACTTTTCAAGTGTTCCTGAATGGAACGCTTCATGGACAGCAAGCAAATTCTATTGCTCTTTTCCCATGCAGTAAAATTTGCCTTTTGAGCCTCTGTACTCTCGGCAGTCAAATCTGCCGGCCGATCAGTAGTAAGAGCCATATGAACATCTGTCATCTCTATAGCAAACAGAAAATCCTCTTTCCATCTCTTAAAATTCGAACTAGCAAGAACTTCAATGGTGACGGAGTTACCATTTACAGAAAAGGTGACTGGAAAACAAGCAATGTATATAATCAGCATCATGTGAGCATTGTGTAACTTGACGTACAAGTACACATCCAGAAAGTTATATGCAAAATCACATAATCACCTTTGGGCATAATACATGACATGCAATTGTACACTCCCCACATGATAAGGGTTATGAGAATATATTCCAATCTTCGTAAATTGATCATCTCTTGGCATATAAACCATTAGGATCGGTCACTCCTCCACCACATTATCATGTATCCCTCCATGAACTAATACACAATCACCTCTTTTGAGAGTATGACTATGCATTAGACCATGAGACATCCCAATCAATATACGAGATCGAAATTTCTCAAACTCAACCAAGTGTGCCACTTTGGCGATCACAACTTAATTGAATCATTGAAACTCTCTCATACCAGGGATATAATCTTTACATCTCACATACATCATATACATGTGATTTAACTTTAGTGATAGGGGCATCATATCACTCAAATCACATGCCATGCTAATTACATTGCCTTATTCATTAATAAAATACAATAAAGCTTTAATTTTTATTAATGAATCACACTTTTATAATGTTTATGTGATAACATACCAGTAATCCAACACATGTATTTCCAAGAACACAGAAAATACAAGAAAAATATGCGAAAATACACTAAAAATTCACATATTTAGTTTAGGGCTCTGTATGTATTTTCACATCCATAAAATCATCAAATATATAAAATAAATACACAATGACGTAGGGAATAATCATATGAGTCCATCGCTGCCAAACACACGCAAATTGGAGCCTCCATGCGCCCGCACACGCCACCTGAGTGCGCGGCGCGTGTTCGACGCACAGGAGGCGCGTGGCTGTGTGTGGGGGTGCATGTGGCCTCCTCCGGCGATGCGCCACCCATGGTTTTCTTCGTCTCATCAAGCCCAGTCCGAATATATAATTTAATTTAATTTTTATTGAATGAAAAGTCTCAAAAATCACAAATTAGGGCAAGATCCGCACTAATTAGGGCTAATCCATACAAATTATGGCAAAATCAATTGCGTTCAAGTTCTAAGGTTATGGAGGCTCTGATACCACATGTTGGATGCAAATTGTGTAATCGCAAGATCTCCATAACTAGAACAAGAACATGTATAATTGAGTAGAAAGATTAACGCACCTGTTTTGGAATCCATTGTTCTTGAAGCGGAAGCGGAAACACAATGTTCCACGCGCAAGTCATTCTCCTCTATTGCCCTCTATATCACTGGCTCAATGAGGCGGCCCCCTCACGTGTAGCGTTAGGTAAACGCCTCTTAGGTGAGGATACATGTGAGAATTAGGATTAGAGGAGAGACTTGAACACTATTTATAGAGTTTCCAACCAGTCCCTCTCATTACGGGTCAGGTTTAACTCAGCCCACACTAGCCAGCCCATATTAGACTAATTAAGAAACCTACTATCTCACCTTAGACCAAACCCCATAAAACGATAAACGTTAAACGGTAAATTACAATATCAATTAGAAAAACTCTTACACCGACAACTCCGCTGGTGAACATATGGAGATGGCAATGGACGGGGGAGGAAGACGAGAGAGAAAACGGAAGTCAAGTTTCGATTTTTTTATTTACTTGACATGTTTGACACGTGATTTTATTGACTTTCTTTAGAAAAGTATGTGTCGCATCAGTGTATGACGTGGTGATGCCTAATCACTTAATACTTTCTTAATCGACGACCATAAACACTCTTGTATGGACGCATCCTACAGTCAGACTAAGTTTTCATCGGTCAAAGAAAGGAAAAAATATTGGTTAAGTCTGGTGCTCCAACATTGCGAATAAGAAGGCACCTAAAATTGCACCACGTGTCCAATGGGTCCACGTTGGCGAGCCAATTTCTTCTCACCTTTCTTTCTCCTCTCTCTTCTCTCTCCCCAACATACTCTTCATAGCCAGCAACCTCGACCTCCACGGCAACTCCTCCAGCATGTCCCGAAAGGTGCACAAGTGCTCGATCTGCCACAAGAGCTTTCCACCGGCCAAGCTCTCAGCGGCCACAAGCGTGCCACTACGAGGTCCCCACTCCTGCCTCCTCGGCTGTAGCATCTCGAAGGGCATGGGGTCAACTCACACGCAAAGCCACAGGCATCGCAAGTTCAATTTAAACATCTCGGCACTCCCGGAGTTCTCCCCCCGGTTCACGGTCTCCGGCAACATGGACAACAAGGTGAAGAACCCACACCCTCCAAAAAGCCTTGGTTCCCAGCGCCGATGAAGATAGAAGCGGCCTAAAATGGGTCAAATCAAAAATGCACAAAAACCTACAAAAAAAAAAAAAACTGGCGATCGGAATTGAAATGGGAAATCAATCGAGTTTTAGATAGGAGTAGAGACGATTGTTTTTGTTCATCTCTTCTTGTTTGCTTGGTGATGCTGGAGTTCTGTTTGGGGGAGAGAGGAGGCATACAAACAGCTTCAACTACGGTGAAGAGATAGAGTCGTGCCAGAGAGCATGCAAAGGAGGGAGAGAGAAGAGAGAGGAGAGAGAAAAGTGAGAAGAAATTGGCCTAAGGTGGGCCCACGTTGGACACGTGGCACAATTTTAGGTAGCTTCTTATTTGCCACGTTAGAGCACCATATGTGGACAATATTTTATTGAGTTACATGCATCATAATCAAGGGCACCTTACATAAAAAAAAAAAAAAAAGAAGAAGATTAATACCTTGAAAAACCTCAAATCGGTACACTAATGGCAAATTTACCAAAAATTATTTTTTTAACCATAAAAAACCCCAAACGGATACACCTCTCGATAAATTTACCCGACTAACCATAAAAAAAACTTTAAACTGTTACATTTAAGACAAAATTTATCCCAAACTAATTTATTCGATCGCAAAAAAAAAAAAAAAAAATCTCAAAAATGGTAAATTTATGACAAATATACCATCCGCTAAATTAGATTAATACTACAAAAAAAATCACAAAAATTGTAAACTGTGACAAATAAAGCGTGAAATCCCAAATTGGTATATCAATTAACTGTCACGTGTCATTTAACTTAATAATTTGACAATAAAATTTAATGAAAACTAACAAAGGGTAAATTTATTACAAATGTACTAGTTTGAGTTAAATTTGTAAAATGTATACCAATTTGGGGTTTTTGGTGGTCAAAAAAATAGTTTTGGTTGAATTTATCACGGGTATACCAGTTCGAGGTTTTTGGTAGTCAAAAAAAAAATAATATAGGGTAAATTTGTCACAAGTGTACCAATTTGAGGTTTTTCAGGATATTAACCCTAAAAAAATATTATTTTTTAGATTTTCTTTTTCTTTTCTTTTTGTACACTATTTTTTTTTTTTTTTTTATAAACCTTGTTAACAAAAGTCCTATGAATATTTGATCATAAATTAATTAAAAATTTTGCTTGTTCTTATATGTTGATTATCCTCATATTACATTAAATCAATATCTGGGAAATTAAATTATCCAAATATATCACACTAATAAAAACTCTTTCGATACCTTTGTACCGGATGGAAAAACTCTATGGGAAAACACAGAAAATAAGACTTACCAAGTTAAACTACCTACCTCACCATCCAACTTACAACAAAACTTGGCTTCATTGGATCTTTGTACCTATGTTTTGTTTCTAATTTTAATTTATGAAAAATATGGCCAATGTGCTTCTTAATTGAAGTTGCCAAATCATTGGAATTTGTTTCAGTAGTCATCCTTTCTACTTGGGAATGAGGAGGTAAGAGGTTCGAATCCCTATCTTATCACCGGACAAGGTGGGGACGCTTAATCTCAGGTGTGGGTTTCAACTTCAAATCTAAGAGTGAGTTGAGAGTTAAAGTAGGACAGAAAAAAAAATCGAAGATCCTATAATAGACTAAGGGCATGTTTAGTAACCATTTTTTTTTTTTTTGTGACCTAGAAACCACCGTACAGCCGACAAATGCAACGTAAACCCGGAGCGGACTCGAGCCACCACCACAGACCCAACCGCGGGTGAGTCACGCAAATGCAACACCTCTAGGATTCCAACTCCTTCCCTTCGTAGAAGGGAGAGAGCCCGAAGCCAGATTACGCCACCGCGAGCGGGCGGTGGTTTTATTTTTCTATATTTCTATCATTTGCTCCCAAAATAGAAGAAGAGCATAAATTCGTTTGGCAATATCAACTAATTTTTATTTCTCGGAATAAAAATGTGGCACGGAATAGATTTGGTATAAAAACAAGAAATAAAAAAAAATTATACTTTTTTGTTCTTGGGAAAAAAAGGAGAAATAAAGTTATTATATAAAAAAATAAAAATAAAAATTCAATGTAACCTAGTGATCATCTTTACACAATCAACACAAGATCTAGTCACTCGACCAAATATGAGTCCCCATTTTTGGAATAAAAAATAAATAAGTAAACTCAAAAATTCAGGGAAAATTTTAGAAATTATTTTTTGAGTAATTTTACTAGATTTTAGTGTTAATTCTAGTTTAAAATTAGTTTAGAAAAAAATGTGAAAGTATTTTGACGAAAATTGGATTGAGAATTGAATAAGCTTTTAGGGCTTTGCTATATGAATTTTTAATATCATTTTCTTTTAGAGATAATGTTAGGTTGCGAAAGCTTAGCGACTTCGGTCTTCTTCCCTTAAGATTCTATTCAAGACATCCTATAAGGTCATTTGCAATTCTACTTTAGTAGAAAATTAAATAGTTATGAATAAGTCTTTTGCATCACCATTTGTCTTGTGTTCATAGCAAAATGAATAAATTTGTGCGCCATGGATTTCCGATGTTATTTACTTAAAGATTTGATGAGTTTGTGCAAATAAGTGCACCAACTTTAGGATCGCCGCCATCCATAGTTGTTCCATCGTTGCCCATTCCATCAAACAATTTTTGCTCTTATTGTGGGCGTTAAAAAAACTCAAAAGGTTTATGCATCTGTTTATTGTAATGCCCAAGTTTATTATCAATCTTCTCATATTGTAAGTTATAAATTAGAGGAACTTTTTACTGCTATTACTAGCATCCATCTTTAACTAACTATTATGTTGCATTTTCCGAGGCCATCTTAGAATATTTTGATCAATTAAATCATTATACAAGTCCAATTTTATCCAAACATAAATTGTCGAGTCTCCACTAACATTTTTATAATTAAATGAAAAAAATTTGGAATAGAAATTTTTTAAAAACATACCAAACACATTTCCAGGAATATAAATTTTGTGCAGATACTTGAACGCGGTCTTTTGCTCAAAACTTTATCCAGATAATAAATAAAAAAATTATTTCTGAGTAATAATTACTTCTATGAATAGAAATATTATTAAATGCATCCTAATATATAAGAATGACTGAACAGAAGGTCAAGCTTTGTCGCCTTGCGGCATTTCCATCACAATGCTGCTCTGAAAACCGTGCATTGATTGTCATCTTAAATACGCTCCCTTAGTTCTACCCCATTGCCTGGACAAAATCTTCATGAGCAGAGCACGAGGGTTTTGTCTCCCTTGGATTGGATCAGCTCTCGGCAGCCATTGATGCTCCTCAGTCTTTTTGGTTTGAGCTTCTTGCTTTGTTCTTGGCGAAGTGAGCTCAGTGGAACACTGACAAGCCTGCGCTGATCTTTGTTAAGGTGCACTCTTGATCTTTTTCGATTTTCGGTTTAACTTTGCCCAATTTGAGCATCCCACCAGATCACTTGACGCATTCGTTTCTTGATCGAGAGTCGTCTGCTGCGTAGTCTGTCCCTCTTACTTTATGTTTCCTGAGTTGGTGATGATTGATTAGAAGTAAAACTTGTTGGAAAGGGCTAAACCTTTTCTCTGGCTCGAGTACTAGAGTCTCAGTCCACGAGTTCAGTCTATTATGCATGTTGTGTTGGCCTGGTACTGTCTGTGCGTACGCATTTCAGTAGTAGTTCTGCGCTTGAATTCTCTCTTTTGGTTTAGTCTTGTGCTGTCCAGAGTTTGATGTTGAACTGAAGCCATATGAGCGGTGAAGTTTTGAACTTTTGAACGTGTCCTGAATCATGAATGGATTTTAAAGGAGAACGTCGAAAAGGCGGCGAAATCACCATGTGAGAGAAAAGAAATGTCAATGGAAATGAAGTATATGTGGACATCTCGACAGAAGGGGATGCAAAAGCCCAATGCTAACGAATCTGTTGTTAGGAAAAGGAGTCTTAACAGGTCGGTGTTCTCGAAACCAAAGTCGAGGTTTGGGGAGCAACTGTATCCTTTCGATGCCACTACCGATGCATTGCTGCAACAACAAGTGGGTGGGAACTCTCCTTTAGAGGCTCATTTAATCGGGCATAGCCAAACAACAGATCAAGTGAGGTTTGAACTTAGATAATATCTGTGGCGATTGAGCCGAGGACTATAAGAAAGTAGTGGCAGAATTTGAATTTTTGCAAAGCGATTGTGACTTAACTCAAACGTCGAATCAATGTAAGAGATTGTTAAATATATGCCTCGAATTTGAGCCCAATGAGAAAGTTTGAATATTCCGAATTGGATATTTTGCGGATGTCCGAAATTGAGCAAAGAAGATCCGAATATCAACTTCTTGAAATTTCGAATCTGCATTGGAGAATTTGGCAGCTGAAATAGGAAAGTCCAACTTTGACTTGGATTTAGATTTTGTTTAAATTATACAGATATATATTTTAGTTGAAATTAACAAGATTTAAAAGAATAAAGTCCAACATGGACTTGGATTGACCGAGGCACATGGATTTCCTATTTCATGTTGTATTCGGTCTCTACAAGTTTATATTTTGGCAATAAATATATGGTCAAAGGGGGCTGCACGATGGTGTGCCGTGAGTGCTCCAATTGAAGTGCCATCTCGAGTGCTTGGGTGGCGACCTATCTCTGTCGGTTGTTCCGAGGTTGATCGCAAAGAAATATTGAAGCACCGTTTCCAAGCGAGTGCTTGATGTGGGTTTTTTCGTTGATTTCGCTCGTACAATTACATCCGAAAAGAATTAGTTTTTGTAGCAAATTAAATCTTGAGATAAGATTTGCATGTAATTTTTTCGTGATATTTCTTGAGAAATTTCGATGTTAAACACTGTGTGCGTTACTTGGTGTAATTGGTGTTTAGGAAACACTGAGAATGTTTAAGTGACTTGAGTATGTAATTTCTGTTGTATCGCTTGTCCAGAGTAAATTCGTTGTTGCTCTCTCTGTGGATGTAGATCTCTACGACTAAATCACGTACATTTTGTGTCCGATTTATTTTCTAGTTCTATTTATTTTATTGTTCGATCGCTTGTTTTTGCAATAATTACTGTATGTATATACCTTCAATCACACAATAGTAGTTTCATGCAGACAATTTTGTATTATCAGTGCTCAAATAAGCAATGAGACCAGCATCCACATGCTTTTCTAATGATTAACTTTTGCAAGTGACAAAACCAAAATTCCCACAAAATAAAAGGGAAGCAGGGAAGCAGGGAAGCATAAAGAGACTTTTTCGCTGCAGGATTGTTTGAAAGATTTCTTAAAGCAATTTCCTCTAATTATTCTTGTCAGGTACTTGGAATTGATTGTTATTCAAAAGTTCTTAATCATGCTTGGTTCTACAATAACAAATTCAAAGTCGATAGACGACTTGCAAGAAAAATATATATGCAATTACTCACATTTTGTATATCGCTTATATTTAGCATTGTGAATAACTATTTAATTAATTGGAACAAAGGATTGGTTCATATCAATTTGAAATTTGAACAAATTATGTCATGTCATCCAGTCTAATATCAATGCAATTTGTTCCACGTAGATGTCTCAATTGTGTTGGGTCACAATCAGATGAACTTCTTTCAACTGCTCCTATCCTTATCTCATAAAGAAGCACTAGATTATTGGAGAGTCCAATAAGAGAAAAAAAAAATCTTTTATAAGCTTCTCTTTTGCGATACATTTGATCATCCTTAACGGGGCATATTATCGTACAAGTGAATACTAAGACCATTGCCCGTCATATCATCCTAATTAATAGGCACATATGGCCGGATCCATAAGACACCAAATCAATGCAATGATCAAACGGTAACATCATGAACGACTAGACTAAATGACATAAGAAGATGTTGCAAAATAAACTTGTGACGAGAGATGCATAAAGCATAACCAAGATGGAGCCCTTTGGGTTACTCAATTAAATACACTCGAGCGAGATTGGCACAAAAATTATGTTACCGACTATAGGAAGATAATTCAAAAATTTATTGTAAACCGGTTAATTTTAAATTAAATTTTATTTGAATTAAATTTTAAATTAAATTTTATTTGAATTAAATTTTAAATTAAATTTTATTTGAATTAAATTTGAAAAATTAAGCTAACTTTTTTAAAAAAGAGAGGGTTTCTAACAACTCTCGTCGCTGCAGCCCCACCACTGCCCAGAAGGGGGATGGCTGATGGGGTCATCGGGAAATGCGTAAATCAACAATAGCTCGTTCGACGAGCAACAACGGGCCGCTTTGACGCGGCGCCGACATCTTTGCCGGTGAACAAATGAAGCAGATGGCGGTAGACGGAGGAAGACTGGAGAAAAGACAGAAACCAGTTTTTATTTTTTTATTTACGTGCCGCGTCGTGATACGTAATTTTTATTGGCTTTCAGAGCACGTCAGCCCATGACGTGGTGATGCGTAGTCGCTGAATATTTTCTCGGTCGTAGATGCAATCATACAAACACTTTTGTACGGACATATACTGCCGTCAGACTTCGACAGATGTTCTCATCAGTCAAAGAAGGATGGAAAGGAAAGATGAAAAAAGAACTCTCTCTCTCTCTCTCCCTTGCAGCGTGCATCACATTCATGGATACCTTAGGACGTACATGATAAAATTTTTATTTTAGATTAATATCTTGAAAAATCCTAAACCTGGTACATTTATGATAAATTTATCTCAAATTATTTTTTTGACCATCAAAACCCAAAACTGATATATCTTTGATAAATTTACTCCAAACCTGTACACTTGTGACAAATCTACCCTATGTTAGTTTTCGTTAAATTTTATTCTCAAATTATTAAGTTAAATAACCGATATATCAATTTAGGATTTAACGCTCCGTTTGTCACGATTTACAATTTTTGTGATTTTTTTGTGGTATTAATCCAATTTAGCATAGAGTATATTTGTCACAAATTTACCAATTTAGGATTTTTTGCAAATGAATAAATTAGTTTGGGGTAAATTTGTCATAAATGTACCAGTTTATGGTTTTTTATAGTCGGTCGGGGTATATTTGTCACCAGATTTACCAGGTTTGGGATTTTTCATGGTCAAAAAAATAATTTTGGATAAATTTGTCACAAGTGTACTAGTTTGGAGTTTTCAAGATATTAACCCTTTTGTTTTTTATTTCTTTATTTGTCTATTTTCAGAACAAATTTGAAATAGATTTAACGAATTTAATTTTTTTATTTTTGAAGAAGAAATCAAAAATTTTTAATTTTTAATTTCTTAATTTTTATTTCTTTCTTAATTTCTATTTTAAAAATTTTGTTACGCACATTCTTACATAAAGACGACCTTTTTTCCACAAAAATAATACATAAAAATGACTTGAAAAGGGGTCAAGCTTTGTCACCTTGCCGCCTGTCCCATCACAGGAGAAAATCAGACCATTTCGGTAGTCCTTTGTTTTTCTTTTTATAATCAACGCTGTCAGAAACCCGGGCATCTACTATCATTTTAAATCCGCTTCCCGAGTTGGAGCCCGAACGAAATCTTTATGAACGGAGGACGAGGGTTTTGTCTCCCTTGGATTGGATCAGCTCTCGGCAGCCATTCATGCTCCTCAACAGTCTCTTTTGGATTTAGCTTCCTTGCTTTGTTCTTGGGGAAGTGAGCTCAACGGAACTCTGACAAGTCCGCGCTAATCTTTGTTAAGGTACGCGGTTTTCTTGATCTCCTTTTCGAATTTCAGTTTTAACTTTACCCATAATGAGCATCACACCAGATCCCTCGACTGTTTCATTTCTTGATCGAGAATCATCTGTTGCATAATCTGTACCTCTTGCTTTATGTCCTGAATTGGTGATTATTGATTAGAAGTTGAATTTGTTGGAAAGGACTAAACTTTTTCTCTGACTCGAGTGCTAGAGTCAGTCCACGAGCTCAGTTTATCATGCATATTGTGTTACCCATAATGAGCATCCCACCAGATCACTTGACCGTTTCATTTCTCGATCGAGAATCATCTGCTGCGTAATCTGTACCTCTTCCTTTATGTCCTGAATTGGTGATTATTGATTAGAAGTTGAATTTGTTGGAAAGGACTAAACTTTTTCTCTGACTCGAGTGCTAGAGTCAGTCCACGAGCTCAGTTTATCATGCATATTGTGTTGGCCTGTTGCTGCCAGTGTGTACGCATTTCAGTATAAGTAGATCTGCACTTGAATTCTCTCTTTTGGTCTACTCTTGTGCTGTCCAGAGTTTGATGTTGAACTGAAGCCTTATGAACGGTAAAGTTTTGAACTTTTGGAACGTGTCTTGGATCGTGAATGGATTCTAAAGGAGAAAGTCGAAAAGGCGGCGAAATCACCATGTCAGAGAAAAGGAATGTAGATGGAAATGAAGTAATTGTGAACATCTCGACTGAAGGGGATGCAAAAGCTGTGACTGAGGGCGGGGGACTAAAAGGGTCGTCTTTCAAGGAGTTGGAAACTGCCTCTCTGAAACAAACCCGGGTGGATTCTCCCTGCCAGGCATCGACTGAATCGAGCACCGGTGTCGCAAAATCAGGGCCAATGAGCTGCCCGCCTTTCGAAGTAGCTCGTCTCAGCCCTAGCCGAAGTAAGCCACCTAAAGCTCCCAACGCTAACGAATCTCTTGTTAGGAAAAGGATTCTCAACAGGTCGGAGTTCTCAAGACCGAAGTTGAGGTTTTGGGAGCAACGTTATCCTTTTGATGCTACTATGTTTGAAGAAGAGGCCAATGCATTGTTGCAAGAACAAGTGGGTGGGCACTCTCCTTTCAGAGGCTCATTTAATCAGGCATCGCCCGTGGCATCCCCGGGACCAGCTGGAGGAGGAGGTGAAGAGGAGGATGACGAAGAGATCTACAGACAAGTCACTCTTGAATTGAGCAAATGGAAGAAGCAAAGGAGGATAAAGACCAAGAAAATGGTTATATGGATTGTGTTTTTTCTCATTTGGGGGTGCTTGGTGGTGGCTCGTTTTATGGTCAATCAATTGGAAGCATCTAAGCTATGGGGTATAGAGATGTGGAAGTGGTGTGTACTTGTGATGGTGTTATTCTCTGGCATGTTGGTTACCAATTGGTTGATGCATTCCATTTATATCTTCTTGATTAATAGGAACATTTTAGTTCGGACGAAGGTAGTCATTTTTTTTCCTGTTTTGAAGAAGAGCATTCTAGTTTTCACTTGGTTGGCCTTCGTTCTTCTCACATGGATACTGCTATTTGATCGGAGTGCTAAGAGGTCGAAGATTGCCAATAAGGTTTTGGATTACATAACCTGGAGTCTTGTCTCGATTCTTATTGGTTCATTCCTGTGGTTCTTAAAGGCTTTTCTGGTGAAGTTATTAGCGTTGAATTTTGACATCACTACACTATGTGATCGAATTCAAGAATTGATGTTCCATTACTACGTTTTGCAAACAATATCCGGGAGGCCTGTTATCGAGGAGGCTGGGTACTTGGGGCAAGATCCTAGTGCCCACGAGTTTAGTTTCAGAACTATGAAGAAAGGCATAATGGGAAAGGAGGAGATGATGATTAATAAGGGGAAGATTGATAAGATGAAGCAAGAAAAGGCTTTGGCTTGGACGATGAATATGTTGGTTGAAGCAGAGAGAAAAATGGGCCTTTCTACCCTATTGAATAAGTTGGATGAAACTGCTGATGACGGAGGAGTTGAGCAAGCAGATATGCAGCTAAGGAACGAGAACGAAGCGATTGCTGCTGCATGTGAGGTTTTCAGAAACGTCGCTCAGCCGCATTGCAAGTGAGAAAATGAAACGTTTTAGCAGATTCACTAACTGTTTGGTCTTCTGGTAACCACATTGTATTTTGTGCAGGTACTTCGATGAAGACGATCTTCGAAGATTCATGATCAAGGAAGAGGTGGATCTTTTCTTCCCATTGCTTGAAGGAGCAGATACTGGAAAAATCAACGTGAAATCTTTGATAAACTGGGTGGTAGTGCATTTATGTTTAATTCATTGTAACTTTGTGTTGCTGCCCTTTTCCATGTAAAGAGCAGTTAACATGCATTGTGGCTCCGCACTCTTCCTCTTCGTTCCAGTGATCCATCTTTTAATATGTGAATTTGCCGAGAAGTGAAAGGATATTTCAGCATGAGATACAATGCTTTTGCAGATGAAGGTTTATCATGACCGTCAAGTGCTGATAATATATTTGAGCGATACACAACCGGCAGTAAGGCAATTGAACAACCTTGTGACGGGATTATTGATCGTTATTGCCATCATCATATGGCTTCTTTTGATGGAACTGGCTACGACCAAAGTACTGCTCCTGCTTTCGTCACAGCTTGTTACGGCAGCTTTCATTTTCGGCAACGCATGCAAGACAATATTTGAGGCCATCATCTTTGTATTTGTTACGCATCCATTTGATGTTGGCGATCGTTGTGCTATTGATGGTGTTCAGGTAACTCCCAGGAGAACCCATTCCTCTTTTATGTCGAGATGAGTCCAACTTACAGCAATTCATTATCTCATGACAGTTGATGGTGGAGGAGATGAGTCTCTTGACCACCGTCTTCTTGACGGTCGATGATGAAAAAATCTACTATCCAAATTCGGTTTTGGCTACGAAACCTATAACCAATCACCGCAGAAGCCTAGACGTGGGTGACAAAGTGGAGTTCTCGGTTGAATTTACGACTCCATTGGAAAAAATCGAAGCAATGAAAGAGAAAATAAAAAAGTAAGTTGATGGAGTCGCTACAATTTCTTTCTTTCTTATTGCAAATGGAATAGCGATTTGACTCTTTTTCGCTGCAAGACCGTATGAAAGATATCCTAATGCCATTTCTTTTCATTATTCTTGTCAGGTACTTGGAGAAAAATCCGTCTTTATGGTACCCGAACCACTACTTTTTTTGGAGCGAGATCGAGAATCTGAACAAGATTAAGATGGGGCTCTACGTCCACCACACTATGAACTTCCAGGATTATGCAGAGAAGAACGGGCGGAGGACTGAACTAGTAATCGAGTTAAAAAGAATTTTTGAGGAGTTGAATATTAGATATGACGTCCTTCCTCGAGAGGTCCATCCACGGCAGAGTGAGGATTGAAAGAGGCGTGAAGGGCAGGCGATGATTGCATTTGGCTGTTGAAATCTCCGACAATCTGGCAAAATCTTTGGTCCCGCTTGCTGGTAAATGAGATGACTAGGTTTTTGATAGATTGGGCTTACGTAATTGTTCTTTTCACGTAGCGATGGAGCGAGGCCTACAGAAGCCGGTCGCGTTGCCTTAGGCATGGGAGGATGTCAAGACAATCAAAAGACCAACTGATGCATGATAACTGGGGATTGCATAGCATTACCTAAAGCTTGTTCATCCTTTAGACGTCTTGCTATAAGTTTTTGATATTTTGGCTTGGTGACTCGGTCGCGTTAGCTTTTGAAACATATGTCAGTGGATGTAATGCACCTTTTATTTACTACGACCTGCGATGGAATGAACGCATATCATATGTGTTTTTGCCCATGAATGCATGCTCAGATGCGCCCTTGCTGGTGCATGAGTTCGGAAGAGTTTAGGTTCCAGCTAAAGACCCTGTTTGTCTGTACACGTTCATTAAAGCATGTGCATGTGCATGACATAAATTGGAGGTTATGATGTTAGGCTGCATTATCCAATGATCATAGGCATTGTGCCGATTTAGTAGTTCGACTGAAGCGGGCGCATGGCATGAGTACCGTCTATGTAAATCTGTGAAATTCCAAGCTCTCTTCTATGCAATATGCAATCAAATTGCAATCAGCTCGTTTCAAATATGTGAAAGTATCTCGTCTGAGCTCAAATAAGAGGAAGGAAAAACATTGAATGTGCCAAGAGAGGTGTCTAACTTTCAGAAAGGTACAAATCAGTTAAACTATTGATCCAATTTCTAGAAACTTCAAGATTGACATTAGCTAGAAAAGACAAGAAAAATCCTTTAAAAAAAAAAAAAAAGAAAATCTAGCTTAGGTGGCAAAGAAAAATGTAAAAGCACAAATGTAGAAGTCTCTAGAAGAAGAGTGGCTAAACTCCAATATAGAATTTCCTAGATGAAGCCTACATGGACAGCAATCTACGGAAATCTAGAATGTTGTATTTAGTCGGTGGAGCATCCTATAAATAGGAAAGAGGGGGAGCGTAGCAAACGAACAAATGTAAGCAAGCTCCTCGCCTTCCCTTTATACTACAATAAATAATAATAAAAAAAGTTCTTTTGTTCCCTTGTACTCCTTTGCTACCACTCTCTATTATCACTTTGCCCAATTATTTTCTTACCCACATTGTTCTTAGTTCTTTTGCTCTCTTGATAGTTCACACATAAAACACGCTTGCACACACATTAAACACACGCTTCCACAAATACCAACAGTGGTATCAGAGCCATGTCTTGGGTTGGTATTGGGCATTTGTCCTACCTACCTATTCCTAAAACTACCCTTTCCAAATACCCAATAATTAAACCATGGCCAACTTTACCTCATCCTCATTTCCCATTCCCATTTTTGATGGGAACAACTATGACTTTTGGAGCATAGAAATGACTACATTCTTGATGGCCCAAGACTTATGGGACATTGTGGAAAAAGGTTGCGAGGCTCCACAAGAAGGTGCAAGTGTTTCGAAGGATCAACTACAAAAGGATGTAAGGGCACTATACTTTATCTAGCAAGCACTCTCGAAACCATATTTCCAAGAATAATTGGAGCAAGGAATGCAAAAGGGGCTTGGGATATACTATGAGAAGAATTTCAAGGATTGGAAAAGGTACGCACTATTCGCCTTCAAACTCGAGAAGAGATTTTGAGAATTCTAAAATGAAAAATTATGAAACCGTACAAGAATATTGTGGAAAATTAAATGAACTAGTTAATCAAATGAGAGCCTATGGAGATGGGATAACTTATCAAAGGGTTGTTGAGAAAATATTTGTGTCACTTACCAAAAAATACAACTCCATAGTTACAACTATAGAAGGAACAAAGGACTTAAAGACCCTATCGGTGAGTGAATTAATTGGCTCTCTAGAAGCACATGAAAAAAGAATAATGGCACAAGATGAAAATTCAGTTGAAAGTGCCTTTCAATCTAAAATAAAAATACGATCTCATCAATCTAAAAATGGTGGAAGGAGCTCATGGATAAAATAAAAAAGGAGGAGAAACTATACAAAAGGAAAATTATCCACCTTGTGGTATTTGCAAGAAAACAAATTATTTGGAGAAGGATTGTTGGTTTAAAAATAAAAAACAATGCCGCTTTTGTAAAAGATATGGCCACATAGAAAAAGATTGTCGCTCGAAAACAAATAATCGAGCAAACTATGTTGAAAAAAAAATAGAAGAAAGTGAAAAGAATACATTATATGCAGACCAAGCAGCTAATGATAATAAAAGTGAAACATGGTACATTGATAGTAGGTGTAGCAATCACATGACGGGGGATGAATCTATATTCATTGATATTGATGAGTCAGTGAAATCCCAAGTAAAGTTGCGCAATGGTGCATTAGTAGATATCAAAGGAAAAGACACCATTACCATGGAAACGAATAAAGGCCCAAAATATATACATAATGTATATCTAGTCCCTCATCTTGCACAAAATCTCTTGAGTGTGGGCCAAATGATACAAAGTGTGTATTCTCTATATTTTAATGGAGATGCCTGCATTATCAATGATAAATATAAAAATGTCATTACTTATGTTAAGATGAAAAATAACAATTTTCCTATTCAATGGAAATATGTCAAAGATATAGCCATGAAAGCTCAACTTGATGATTCATGGCTATGGCATCAAGATTTGGCCACTTCAATTTTGTTGGGCTAAAAACTCTCCATCATAAAAATATGATGAGACTTTCCAGCTATTTCAGAAATTTCAGATATTTTTGAAGGTTGTCTCCTTGGAAAACAACAGAGACAGTCATTCCCATCTGGAAGTGCATGGAGAGCAAAGAAGCCATTGGAGCTAGTCCATACGGACATATGTGGACCAATGAGAACCCCTACACTCAATCAGAATAAATATTTCATCATATTTATTGATGATTACACAAAAATGACGTGGGTATACTTTCTTCGGGAAAGATAGAGGTTTTTCTATCTTTAGAAAATTCAAGAGCCATGTCGAGAATCAAAGTGGCCAAAGAATCAAAGTCCTAAGGAGTCACAGAGGCATAGAATACAATTCAAAGGAGTTAATAAATTTTGTGAAGATGAAGGAGTCCATCATCAACTAACTATCGGCTATGCCCCAGAGCAAAATGGAGTAGTCGAAAGAAAGAATAGAACCGTTATGGAGATGGCAAGGTCTGTGCTAAAGGAAAAAGGACTTCCTATCTCATTCTAGGCAAAAGCAGTCTACACGACAGTATACATCTTAAATAGTTGTCCAATTAAAGCAATCCAAAATAAATCTCCAGTCGAAGCATGGAGCAGACGGAAGCCTACAGCAAAGAATCTCAAGGTATTCGGATGCATATTCTACGTCCACATCCCTACTCAAAAAAGGAGAAGCTAGATGAAAAGACATAAAAGGGAATATTCCTTGGCTACAGTGACCAATCAAAAGGCTATCGGGTTTACAACCTAAGAACTAAAAAGCTTATGATTAGTTGAAACGTTGAGTTTGATGAGAATGCTGCCTAGAATTGGGAGGACGAAAAGATTGAGAAGAAGTATATCACCTTGCCAGACATACCACCTACTCAAGAGGAGTCAACGTCACAAGAAGAAGGAGCAGTACCAGATTCCACCACTCATGACATAACTCCACCAAGCTCTCAAGAGTGACGCAAGAAGAATCTACTCTAGAGTCTCCAGTACTAAGGGTAAAAGCCCTTAGAAGAATTTACGACACATGCAACTTTGCTGTTTTGGAACCAAAAAACTACGAACAAGCATCCAAAGAAGAAGTCTGGATAAAAGCCATGGAGGAAGATATCAAGATGATCGAGAAAAATGAAACTTGCAAGCTTGTCGATCGACCCGAAGACAAAGAGATCATTGGCGTCAAGTGGGTTTACAAGACGAAGCTCAATGCGGATGGATCAATCCAGAAGCATAAAGCAAGGCTTGTGGCAAAAGGATACTTGCAATAACTGAGTATCGACTATACTGAAACTTTTGCCCCCGTCGCTCGCCTAGATACTATTCGAGCACTCATAACCCTAGCAGCACAAAAAGAATGGAAGATCTATCAACTAGATGTGAAGTCGGCATTCTTAAATGGATGTCTTCAAGAAGAAATATACATTGAACAACCACAAGGCTTTATCCTCAAAGGCCAAGAAGAAAAAGTTCTCAAACTCAAGAAAGCCTTGTATGGGTTAAAGCAAGCACCACAAGCATGGTATAGTGAATCGATGAGTACTTCATCAAGCAAGGATTCAAGAGGAGTATGAGTGAGCCAACACTCCACATCAAGACCCAAGGTAAGTTCAACATCTCATTGTCTCTCTATATGTAGATGATCTCATATATACAGGGAACAATGCAACGATGATCCAAGAATTCTAAGAAGAAATGATGAAGACATTCGAGATGACAGACTTAGGCTTGATGCATTACTTCCTTGGCATCGAGATCAACCAAAATGAAGGAGTGTTTATCTCGCAAAAGAAATATACCGAGAACCTCTTGAAGAAATTCAAAATGAACTATTGCAAAGCAATTTCAACTCCACTCATGACAAATGAGAAACTATTGAAGGAAGATGGAGCATAAAAAGCTTATGCCTCCCTCTACAGAAATCTTATTGGCAGTCTACTATATCTCACTGCTACACGACCGGATATTATGTATGTGACAAGTCTACTATCATGATTCATGCAAACTCCGAGTCAAACTTACTTTGGTGCTATTAAGAGAATTCTCAAATATTTACGGGGAACTATAGATTACGGCATTTGGTATCGGCCAAGTACAAATGCCAAGCTCATTGGCTACACCGATAGCAAATCGGGCAGTTCAGCTAATGATAGGAGAAGTACTACCGCCGCCCTTCTCCTCTTCTCTGTTTCGTGCGATGACCAGCGAGACAAAAGCGGAAGCAGCCGCGGACGTCGCCTGAAGACCAGCCGCCGTTGCCGCCGCACCGCACGCCCGCACCCGCGCGCTTGCCGCTCGCCGCCGTCCGTCGTCCGCGTGCGTCCTCGCGTCCACCACCTGCTGCCGTCCCTACCATGCGACCCAGCTTCTGTTTTCCTCGTCCAGCCACCGTAAGTGGCCGAGCAAGCCGCCGGAGCTGCCGTGTAGCCTTGCCGGACCGCCGTCTACCTTCCCGACCCTTCTCTGCCCTTAACCATCTCTGTTTTCCCCTGTTTCGCAACCAACCAGCAACCCACGGAGTGGGTATCCAGCCGGTTCGTGGGCTGTTTGGGGCGTTTCGGGCCCCGAACCCGAGCCGTGCTTTGGGAAGAATCGTTCCTCGCGTCGCCGCCGTCGGATTGATCTGATTTGCGCGCGATTTGGTGAGTAACCTCACTAATCCTTGATTAGTTGGCTAATTATGCTTAAGGTTGGTTTAGTTTTAATTAATTATGTTTAGTTTGTTAGATTAAAATAAATTAGCAATTATTAGTCAATTGTGATGCGATTTAGATAAATTGATTATGCAATTAACAAGTAGACGTGGTCTACTATTTATTGGAAGCATCTCGGGAATTTTCCGACCCCTAATCGAGCTTCAATTTGGCCATTCGGGCCTAAGTGAGATTTTTGGGCATTTAAATATTAATTTTCGGAATTAAATTAAATAATTATTTATTTTCCGAAAATTCAAGGGAGATGGTCCAGAACCGGAATATTATGCGGATGACTGTGGTGAAGTCTGTTTATTTAATCGGGCTTTATTTTTGAGCTAAATTGAATTTTTAATATTAATTATTTAATTTTCAAAATTAATTATTTATTTATTTATTTCCTGAAAATTCAACTGGGATGGCCCGTGACCGGAAAATTATGTTGATGACCGTGGTGAAGTCCATTTATTTAATTGGACCTTATTTTGAACTAAGCGGAATTTTTAATATTTAATAATTAATTTTCGAAATTAATTATTTATTTATTTATTTTTCGGAAATTAAGTTTGAGATGGCCGACGACCGAAATCTTGTGCTGATCGTCGTGATGCAATCCGTTTATTTAATTAAGCTTTAAATTGTGCTGAATTGATTTAATTGGGGATAATTACTTTAGAAATGGGATGAATCATCATGAAATGCACGGGGCTTGATGATTAGATATATCACCTCGGAGAATGCACATGGCTCGGTGACGAAGTATTTCGCCTTGGAGAATGCATGTGGCTCGGTGATTAAGTTTGACATCTAAAAGGACACGTGGGCTCGGTAATTTGATGCATAACCTCGGAGAATGCACATGGTCCCAATGAGTACATTTGGCATCTAAAAGGACACGTGGGCTCGGTAATTTGATGCATTACTTCGGAGAATGCACGTGGTCCCAATGAGTACATTTGGCATCTTGAAGAGACACGTGGGCTCGGTGACTTGATGTATCGCCAGGGAGAATGCACGTGGGCTCACCGATTCAAAATGGCATTTTAAAGGGCACGTGGGCTCGGTAAATTAATGCATTACCTCGAAGAATGCACATGGCTCGGTAATTGGTTTTATCAATTGAGACTGTATAACAATAGCTTGAATGACCGGAAATAGCCAAGCTGATATGTAATCGACTAGGTCGATTGATCATTGATTTGATTTGATGTCGTGGATTGATTGACTGATTAGAAATGACCGTGAGTGGTCTTGTTGGCATTTAATCGACTAGGTCGATTTGATCGATGCTTCGATCAGTGATATGATTGCTTGGGTGCCTATTATGAATTGTACTGACTTGCAGGTGGGATATGAGGCCAAGGTACGTCTTCTGCCCTATGCGTGTATAGGCAGCCTATAGTATAATGGTTTACTAATCGGGCTTAGTGGGGTAGAACTCGCTGAGACGTAGTCTCATCCCAATTTGGGGAAAAACATTTCAGGACCCCGATGAGGAGCTGAGGAGGAGTCTAAGAAGGAGAACTCGGAGGTGAAACTTAAAGAGAAGGATTTTTTTGAAGAAGAAGATAATCCCGAGAGGGGCCTTAAGTACGGCCTAGATGGACTGAGAGTCTATCTTCTGAGAATTCCTTTTGAAGTGAATAGTTATGAATTTGTTTGTGTTTTGTATAAAAGTTTGGTTATAAATTTCAATATGAAAAATATGGCTCTGCTTTTCTAACCCATCGTTTTATTGTCTGGGGATTTTAACTGCTTCCGCATGTGCTTAATAAAAGAAAGGGTTGGCGATACATTGTCCTAGGATATCACATTATAAAATCGACCAAGTGAGAAGGATGTGTGCGTGCCCGAGGATCGGGGCGTGACAAGAAAAATCCTTAAAAAAAGAAAATCTAGCTTAGTGACAAAGAAAAGTGTAGAAGCACAAATGTAGAAGTCTCTAGAAGAAGATTTGCTAAATTACAATCTAGGAAGATTTGCTAAATTATAATCTAGAATTTCCTAGATAAAGCCTACATGGACAACAATCTACGGAAATCTATAATGTTGTACTTAGTCATTGGAGCACTCTATAAATAGGAAAGAGTGGGGAGTGTAGCAAACAAACAAATGTAAGCAAGCTCCTCCCCTTCCCTTTGTACTACAATAAATAATAATAAAAAAAAAAGTTCTTTTGTTCCCTTGTACTCCATTGCTACCACTCTCTATTATCACTTTGCCCAATTATTTTCTTACCCACATTGTTCTTAGTTCTTTTGCTCTAAACACACTTGCACACACATTAAACACACGCTTCTGCAAACACCAACAAAACCTCAACGTTAATGACAGCACGGTTTCGTATAACAAAGGCATGTTTCTTTCTTCTTGGTGTCATTTTGTAAGATCCAAGGTTTTGAACAAACTTCTTCTCTTTTAGGAATCCAAGATTTGCTACTGTAAGCCCAGGCAGTGGAATTATAAGCAAACGATGATTTTGAAATTCTGCCATCAACAAGGGCCAGTACTACTTACTAGGCGACTGCATTATTTTGGATATAACTGAAAACACCTTCTAGCCAAATTATGTAAAGCAGAACTCTCCACCAAAATACATTGCATAATCTAGGAGAACTAAGCAGTACCATGAGCTATGAGAAAGTAACATTGAGGCATACAGTATTGTAACAACAAAACATCATGCTGAGGTAATAACATGATCAAAACTGTTAATTAAGCTACTGGAATCTTGATGTTTGTGGTCAGCACTGGTGGAATATATTCCTTCTCTTCCTTCAGGGGATGAATAGTCACCAGATCGGGCAATGGAGTCGTTGGTCCTTGCTTGCCCTTAGCATGATCTTGACCTTGATGCCTAGCACGCCCTAATTGATTCATGAGGAAAAGGAATAAGATTTCACTAGGTGTTAGCCTTAGCAAGATGGAGCAATTACCAACTTGCACATGATTCTTTAAAAAAAGGGTCGGTGCAAATTTGAAGAAGGTCGTCTCAACTATCTTAGAAGAACATGCCTGAGAGTAGAGACAATATACGCGTTGACAGGTTGACCAAAGGATATCATGTACTCATCCTTGAACTTCATCGATTTAGCACGTTCAGCGCGTAGCTTCCCACTCGCAATGACCTGCACGAGCACCCAAATCTCAGAACTTCCTGAAACTTTAGTAAAAAGAAAAATGGTGGGGAAGGCAAAACCATTAGATAACATGATCGTTTTTTTCATAAAACAAACCTCACATCCATTGGCACCTCTCCACCACAAATCGCAGAACACCATAGCAAGCTCTACGCAATAACTATCAAATCTACTTCTATTAGTCAAGTGTCACAGCTCGAAAGAAGACCGATCCGAGAGGTTCCCAAGGGACGATCGTGACTCACCCGTGGAGGACCTCCTGCTTTCACTCGGATTCCCATCAAGTCTTCTCCCCGAAGTTTCCAAGGGCGGGCGACACCGTCATTACACCTAATTCTAGAAGACTCAATCTTTATTTATGTCGGTAGCTAGCAGTTGACATTTATGTCGGTGGTTGAGGCAAAGTGCAATCATGTCCACCGGTTAAATTCTAGATCAACGGATGTAATCGAGGACCTCGAGTATAAGAAAGGGTCACCTCCCCCTCATTTGGAACCATCCAACTATTTCAGCAATACAAAGCTCTTTTCTTTCCAGAGATCCTCTCTCTAAACTTTCTCTCTCTACGATTCGGGCACGCGAACGAGTTGTGTGATTGATTGAGCAAGGCTTGGCTTAGGTGATCCAAAATAGCCCGACTCGCCACGCAGTCACGATCCCAATCGATCGGCCCATGACAAGTGGTATCAAAGTAAAAAAGAGATCCATTTCGAGAGATCAAGGAGCACCAATTGCTCGAGAGAATGTCGAGCCAAGATGCTGTGATGGATGGAGAGGCCGTGCAAGCCAAGGAGACCCGCGGCCAAGCAAAGAAAAGAGATGCCTCGATGGATGTCGTAGCTGCGTTCGATGAGAAGATCGGGAAGGTCTTGACGATGTGCGAGACCCGATCATGGGGGTTGAGACCTCACTCCGTGAAGACTTCACGACTAACCTCAACAAAGCTATAGCCCCATTGCACGACAAGGACGAAGCCCTTGAAGCATCGATCGATGTGTTGAAGGAGCGCGTCCAAGTGATCAAGGAGGAAAGCTTGCATAGGGACGAGGTCAAAGCCATGAAGGCGGAGATCCAAGAGCTCAAGACCAAGATCGCCTTATACAAGCTAAGCATTGCCAAAGGAGTGATGCCCACACAAGCAGTGCCCAAACTTGAGGTGTCGAAGCGAAAAGAGTTCAAAGGTGACCGATCCGCCAAAGAGGTGGACAACTTTGTCTCGGAGCATGAAACAATACTTTGGCGCCGTTAACATCCTAGACGAGCCGATCAAGGTACGAACCGCTTCGATGTTCCTTTCTGATACCGCGATGCTTTGGTGGTGCAATAGGTGTGACGAGACCAAGCGCGGTGCCAATCCCGTGGAGACATGGGATGACTTCGTAAGGGAGTTCCGAGACTATTTCTTCCCCGAGTTTGCTCAACAAGAAGTCCATAGTAAGCTCTATCGCCTCGAGCAAAAAGGTGTGATCCGGGAGTACGTGAAGGAGTTCACGGAGCTCAAACTCCAAATTCGCAACCTAAATGAAGAGGAGGCTCTCGGAGTATTCATGGATGGATTGAAACCATGGGCACTACTCGAGCTCAAGCGACGGGATGTGAGTAGTCTTGCAAGAGCGCTAAGCGTGGCTGAGTTGCTCGTCGACCTCACCAAAGCCGAACCAAGGAGTAGACCAAGAGATTGGAGGTCGGATTGATCCAAGGACGAAAGAAGGAACACTCCCCGAGCCGCACATGATCGAGCGACCGAGTCAAGACATGGGGAGAAAGGTCTTCCAAACCGACCTTCCAAAGGGGTCGACCAACAAACTGCCCAACGAGTAAGTTCGATCAACCCTCGCCTTCTCCTTGCTTCATTTGCAAAGGTTCGCATTGGACCCAAAAGCGCCCGAAGAAAGGTCGAATCAACGCCCTCTTTGCCATCGTAGAAGAGGAGGAGCCCAAAGAAGAAAGGCGACAAATCCGACTTGGAGCTGTGAAGATGATCAACTTTGTCCAAGCTCGATCGTTGACCAAAGAAAAAGAAATTGTGTTGGACTCAGAAATGTTCTTCGTGGAAGTCGACGTGTGCAGCTGAACGCTATACGCCTTGGTCGACACGGATGCGTCAAACATGTTCATGTCGATTGAAGTGGTGAAGGCCTTGAAACTTCGCATGGAGCCAACCGGGAATTCCTTCAAGCCGATCAACTCGGAGGGCGTCCATGGCTTAGGATCGACTTCGGACGTGGATGTTAAGATTGGCGGATGGAAGGGCAAGATGGCTTTCAAGGTAATCCCTCTCGATGATTATGATCTCATCATTGGTATGCAATTCTTCAATAGTGTGAGAGCCATGATCGATATAAGGACCAAGTGCATTATGATCATCAACCCAAAATGCCCGTCAATGATCCCCATGATCAAAGGGGTGGTCGACACCAAGACCATCACCACCATCCGGAGCCTCGATAAGAGCTTGAAGGCCATGAAGCGCATAAACAAGCTGTCCGAGGTGAAGCCGAAGGTAGAGTTGGATCCTACTCCAACACACGCCATGCTAATTCAAGTGCTCTTCCCTGAGGTTGAGTGCTTGCCGCATGCCACGCCTAAGCTAAAGGTGGAGTCGCGTGCCAAGTCCGAGTTGATCATAGAAGGTTATGGTCCTTCGTTCGTGAGCGTCCACACCAAACAAAAGCAAAAGATAGAGCTCGTGCTCGTGCGAGGGAGGCTACCCGTCGAGTTGTGAGCGATGAGGACGTTGCTCGATTGAGGAGGGGAGAATGTCATGGCCCGAAAGAAGACCGATCCGACAGGTTCCCAAGGGACATCCGTGACTCACCCATGGAGGACCTCCTGCTTTCACTCGAATTCCCATCAAGTCTTCTCCCCGAAGTTTCCAAGGGCAGGTAACACCGTCATTACGCATGATTCTAGAGGACTCAATCTTTTATTTATGTCAGTGGCTAGTAGTTGACATTTATGTTGGTGATTGAGGCGGTGCAATCTTGTCCGCCGCTTAAATTCTAGATCAATGGATGTAATCCGAAGGCCTCGAGTATAAGAAAAGGTGCCATCCCCCTCATTTGGAACCATCCAACTATTTCAGCAATACAAAGCTCCTTTCTTTCCAAAGCTCCTCTCTCTAAACTTTCTCTCTCTACAATCCGAGCGTGCAAGCGAGTTGTGCGATTGATCGAGCAAGGCTTGGCTTAGGTGATCCGAAATAGCACGAGTTGCCGCGCGGTCACAATCACAATCGATCAACCCGTGACACAAACATCAAGGAATCTTCCCAAATGATTCTCAGAGGGAGACAAAGTAAAACAATTGATAAGTATGATGCTTGTTGCCAACGATGATTCGAGTAAGATTGGCCCATTGCAACAATGTGAAGAAAATCCAAAGATGGTTTCCAAGCTTGCAACCTTTAAACGTGCAGGACTCCCACTACAAGCACTCAATAAGAAAATAACATCATCACATTGAGAGAGAGGCCAGCCCATGTCATTCAAAAGTAGGGAGAATAAGCCCCGACAACAAGACAACGAACGATCCATGCATAGAATAACACCTATTGGGAGACTAACAGGTGCAAAAGTATATTCGGCAGAGAATTTTTCACAGCTACAAAATAAGTTGCACACCGATCTATGCATCTTTCTCCAATCAAGTGAAAAAATAAATTCAGGCAATGGTAAAACTAAATAATTTCACGAGATGGCTAAAGAAAAGAACCATCTACTTTCAGCCATTCAGATTCGTCCCCTTCAGCCCTAGAGGAGCTAACTTAATGAAGAAAATGATCATATGAAAGACTAAAGTTCAGGAAAAGATAAGATTAAAGTAGGAGGAACTAGGCTCACATATCATTACTGCAAGTACATACCCTAAATCACACAACAGTAGTTTCATGCTGACAATTTTGTATTGTCAATGCTCAAATAAACAGCGAGACCAGCATCCACATGCTTTTCTCACAATTAACTTTTGCAAGTGACAAAACCAAAATTCCCACAAAATAAAAGGGAAGTAGGGAAGCATAAAGATACTTTTTAGCTGCAGTACTGTTTGAAAGATTTCCTGAAGCCATTTCCTCTTATTTTTCTTGTCAGGTACTTGGAATTGATTGTTATTCAAAAGTTCTTAATCATGCTTGGTTCAACAATAACAAATTCAAAATCGATCGACGGCTTGCAAGAAAAATATGCAATTACTCACATTTTGTATATCGCTTATATTTAGCATTGTTAATAACTGTTTGATTAATCGGAACAAATGATTATTCAATCTCGATTTGAAATTCAAACAAATTATATCGTCTACTATTGTTGTTCAATCCAATACCAATGCAATTTGTTCCACGTAGGTGTTTAGCTGAATGCCTTGCTTCTAAGCAAATTGTGCCGGGTCACAATAAGATGAACTTCTTTCAACTACTCCCATCCTTATCTCATAAAGGAGAACTAGATTTGTGACATCCTGAAATTTCGATCCCGTATCGATAAAATGAAATGAGCTTTTCATCGATGCGCTTATGGTCCTTTTTTCTCTAAGTTGATCACTCACAAGTTAACTAACCTATTGGGTAAAGCCGTTAAGAGATGCAATTGTGATAAAAATCCTAAAAGTTACCCGATAGGTTGAATTATACTAAAATCACGTCCGGTTAATTTTAACCACAAAATTGAATTTGATTTCGGGAATCGAACGTTCGAGCGTGTCACGATTTATTTTTAGAATATCATCTCATATTTTGAAGAAATTCAATCAAGCCAGGAAATTTTTTACAGAAAATCAATTTTGGCAAATTGGAAAAATGGAAGAAATTCGGATGGGCACCTTAATTGGCAATTTTGGCTACCCATTTGAATTAGTTTGTGAAGGAAATTGTGGAAATTCGTAGGGGCTGAATTATTGGGATTTTTGGCCTTCAAATTGAATTGATTTTGTGAGGAATTGAAAGAAAATAGCTGGAAATTCGTAGGGCTGTTGCAAGGGACTTATTTGGCCTTTAAATTGGCTTGTTTGGGAAGTTTTGGGAAGGAAATTTGTTGTTGGATGAGGCTTGGAATTTATGGGCTTGTTCATCATCACCTTGATATTTTACAAGCCATGAGATTGGCTCAAGACTTGACTTTCTTTCCCCTTGTCCCCCTTTGTTCCCTCTCTCCTTCCCTCTTCCTCTTGAACGTGTGACCAGCCCCCTACAGAAGAACCTTTTGCTCTTCTTCTCCTTCTTCCTCAAATATTCATATTCTTCCCTCAAGCTTTTCCCCTTATGTGTTGCTGCTGCCACCCCCTCACCGCTCAACCAACTTCTCCATCCATGCTAGCCAATAGCAACTAAGCCCAACAGCCAGCTCCGCCAACCTCAACGTCTCGCCAGACCCTGCTCAACCATCTGCCATCCTTGCATATGCCTGGCCTGGCCGTCCGCTCGGCCAGTAGCAACCGTTCGACCACCACCTATCACTACCTCGGCCCGCTGTCCTTGTCCGTGTTGTCTCGGCACTCGCTTGACCAGCCCAATTCGCCCGCCACCTTACTCGAGACCAACAAAACCTAGCAAATGCAAAACCTCCAGCTCAAGTCGTGAGCTTGTGGGCTGATTTCAACCCCTTTCGAACCTCCTTTGGAGTCGCCGTAGGCACAGGATCTCATCGCCATCGTGCCACCATCGCCGTGAACCCGTTTTCTTGCTAATCCAGTGAATTAACACCCTAATATTTGATTAGGAAGTTAATTGCACTTAGTTGGATTAGTTTATGCTTAATTAAGGATTATGGGATTAGTTTAATCTTAATTAGGATTAGTGTAATTTAGTTAGTATAACTAGTTAGTTGGTTAGTTAGTTTGATGAACTAGGTGGTTAGATTAGTTTAGTTAAGGGTTAGTCTGGTTATGGTTAACTACCCTAGGTTAGTTTACTTGACTAAGGTTAGTTAGTTAACCATGGTTAGTTAATCGTGGTTAGTTAACCATTGTTAGTTTATTTAAATAATTTATTTTCCTAAGAATTTATTATTGCTTTTAATTAGTGTAAATTATGCCGAGATAGCGGGTTAACAGAATTTTACACCGATCGTCGTGGATACGTTGATTTGTGAAATTGATTGCTAAATTGTGTAATTGAATGCTTGATTGTCAATTTGAACTATTATTGCAAAAAATGATTTTTGGGTATTTAATCAAAAAAATACTAGGTGTCGGGTTTTGACGGCAAAAACATTTTAGGTATTATATAAAATCGTGGAATTTTGAAATGAGAGAGTATCATGTTTTATGGTTCGATTTGACTGTGTAACCATGCACAATTATTTTACTGAGTGTTTTTAATATGAAGAAACTTGGTCAAGTCCATTATTTGAAATTGAAATATTTGAGTGTAAAACACGATGTTCTTGGCCAAGTATGTGCTGGTGTGTGATCACCTAATATCCTGATGCGTTTACACTGGGTAGTGAACCTGTCCTGATGCGTTTACGCAGGATGATGCCTGATTAAATTCAGATGCCCTTGACAACGGATGCCAAATTGTGGTAGAGGCCGGACCGATGCTCCTTAAGGAATGCCATCCTAATGTGTTTACACGGGACGTTGCTGTGCTTGATGGGGCGAGACAATGCTCGATTATGCCGGATAACCACCGACTATTGAGTTGGCCATGGTCGTTGGGTTGTAAATAACTGGGACACGTGTGAATGTTTGAGATAGTCGTGCTTGATTATAGGATGAAATTGTGTGGCACAGAATATGACGTGTCATAACGATTTAGCCTTATAATCGAGACCCTTGTGATTATTTGAGAAATGAATTGAGGTGTTCCAGTTATTGAATACATTTATTGTATGCATATGATACATGAGATATACTAATGTGCAGAAATGTGTTGAGGCGAGGTAAGTCCTATATGGTGTATGTTTAGGCTACCTCTAGGTGAATTCTCGCCCTAACCGGGGCTTAGGGTGTAGACTTGCTGAGACTTTGTCTCACCCTGTCGTGGTTAAATTTTTCAAATCCTTAGCTAGAGGTGCGCCACGTCTGTTTTGGGTGGCCACAAGAGGAGGAGACCGAGCGTACCCTTCTCCCCATCCACAAGACCCCCTGGACTTGTGAGCTTGTGGTGACCACTCTTTGGGTCGATGAGGGCCTACCTCACTTGGTACCTCATCGCTTCAAAGCGTGGTTCTGTATCGGGCCTAACGGAGTTCGGGAGAGCCCCTTGTACGATTTTGATGGACCTGTTGTCAATACCAAGTATGAGGTGGTACTCAACCTCACTTGGTACCTCATCGCTTCAAAGCTTGGTTCTGTATCGAGCCTAACGGAGTCCGGGAAAGCCCCTAGGACGATTTTGATGGACCTACCACCGATACCAAGTATGAGGTGGTACTCGACCTCGTTCATGATGCCGATATTTTGGAAGATATCGTGACAAACCCAAGACCCGAGGCTGAAGAGCCCAAAGTAGAGGTAGCTAACCCGTTGGACATCGACATCCCATATGGTGTCGTAGTAGACCGGATCCCGAGTAGGTATGGTCCAAGGTAAAGTTGGCTTGGTAGCTTCTTTTGGATATAGACTCATGTATATAAACCTGATATGTTTATAAATTATGTTTTGTGAAATTTGATTGTCCTGCTTTTCTATCACATGTTTTATTGATGTTTAGAGTTTATTAATTTGCTTCTGCATGTACATAAATCAATTGGGTCGGCGACGCATCCTAGGAACGTCTCATTTTAGTCGACCACTAAGGGATGTGTGTATGCCCGGGGATCGGGACGTGACAAAATTATTGGAGAGTCCAATAAGGAAAAAGAAAAAAAGAAAAATCTTTTATAAACTTATCTTTTTGTGATACATTTGATCGTCTTTATCATGGCATGGTATCATACAAGGGAATACTAAGTAAGAGCATTGCGGATCATAGCATCCTAATTAATAGGCGCATGTGGCGGGACCCATTAGAACATGAAATCTTTGAAATGATCAAATGGTTACGTCACAAACAATTGGACTATGTAACATTCTCAATGAATTCTTTTAGACAGATGTTGTGGAATAAACTTGCAATGAAAGACACATAAAGCATGACCGAGATGGGGACCCTTTGGATTACTATTGAATACACTATAGCGAGATTGGCACAAAAGTAATGTGATCAGCTATAGAAAAGTCATCCAATAAATTCAAACCTCTCTCACGGCAATCAATTTTAATACAAATTTTATTTGAACTAAATTTTAAAATAAAAATAAAAAAGCTAATTTTTTTATTAAAAAGAAAGAAAAAAGATGGAATTTCTAATCAACTCTTGTCGCCGCAACTCCACTATCGCCGAGAAGGGGATGGCCGGCGGGGCTCGTCGGGAAATGCGTAAATCAACAATAGCTGGTTCGACCAGCAATAACGGTTCGCTTTGACGCAGCGTCGACAACTTTGCCGGTGAATAAATGAAGGAGATGGCAGTAGACGGAGGAGGAAGACTGGAGAAAAGACAGAAACCAGTTTTTATTTTTATTTTTATTTTTATTTTTCTTTACTTGCCGCGTCACGATACATAATTTTTATTGGCTTTCAGAGCACGTCAGTCCCATGACGTGGCGATACATAGTCACTGGATATTTTCTCGGTCGTAGACATAAACACTCTTGTACGGACACATACTGCGGTCAGACTTCGAAAGATGTTCTCGGTCAAAGAAGGATGGAAAGGAATGATGAGAAAGAGTTCTCTCGCTCGCTGCATGCATCACATTCATGGGCACCTTACAACCTCTTTTCCTGGACCTGGGTATGTCCTTAAAAGACCCAAGGGGATAGGTCCCCCACCGCAGGGAGAACCTGCCAGGGGTGAGAGTCCCCAGTGGGCGGCACCCCGTACCCGGCTGGCTACCGGGGAAAAACAATGTGCCCGACTGCCTCACCCTGCCAACCGGGGTCCCAATAGGGATACCCAGGGGGCACGCCGAATAGGTGTGCCTAGTCGACGGCTGGGTAACCAGCACCTGTGCGAGCTAGGCCCCGATGACCCGGTGCGAGGGGGAAACCCCTCGGTTGGCGGCGGGCGACAAAAAAAAATATATAAGAATGACTGAATAGAAGGTCAAGCTTTGTCACCTTGCCGCCTGTCCCATCACAGGAGAAAATCAGACCATTTTGGTAGTCCTTTGTCTTTCTTTTTATGATCAATGCTCCCCAAGTTGGATCAGCTCTCAGCAGCCATTCATGCTTCTCAGCCGTCTCTTTTGGATTTAGCTTCCTTGTTTTGTTCTTGGGGAAGTGAGCTCAACGGAACACTGACAAGCCCGCGCTAATCCTTGTTAAAGGTAGGCAGTTTTCTTGATCTGAGTTTTAACTTTACCCATAATGAGCATCCCACTAGATCACTTGACCATTTCATTTCTTGATCGAGAATCATCTGCTGCATAATCTGTACCTCTTGCTTTATTATGTGTCCTGAGCCGGTGATTATTGATAAGAAGTCGATTTTGTTGGGAAGGACTAAACTTTTTCTCTTACTCAGTGCTAGAGTCAGTCCCCCAGCTCAGTCTATCATGCATAATTGCATTGTGTTGGCCTGTTTCTGTCTGTGTGTACGCATTTCAGTGGAAGTAGATCTGCATTTAAATTCTCTCTTTTGGTTTACTCTTGTGGTCTCCAGAGTTTGATGTTGAACTGAAGCCATACGAGCGGTATAGTTTTGGAATTTTAGAACTTGTCCCGAATCATGAATGGATTCTAAAGGAAAACGTCGAAAAGGCGGTGAAATCACCATGTCGGAGAAAAGGAATGTCGATGGAAATGAAGTAATTGTGAACATCTCGACTGAAGGGGTGCAAAAGCTATGACTGAGGGCAGGGGTTCCAAGGAGTTAGAAAATTGCCGCTCGAAACAAGCCCGGGTGGATTCTCCCTGCCAGGCATTCAGTGAGTTGAGCACTGGTGTCGCAAAATCAGCGGGAATGAGCTGCCCATCTCCCGAAGTAGCCAGTCTCAGCCCTAAAGCTCCCTCTGCTAACAAATCTCTTGTTAGGAAAAGGAGTCTCAACAGGTCGGTGTTCTCAAAACCGAAGTCGAGGTTTGGGGAGCAACTGTATTCTTTTGATGCCACTCCGAAGAAGCCATTCATGGCATCTCGGGGACTAGCTGGAGAAGGAGGTGGAGAGGAGGATGATGAAGAGATCTACAAACAAGTCACTCTTGAATTGAGCAAAGCAAAGCATAAGAGGATAAAGACCAAGGCTTTGGTCGAATGTGATATAGCTAGTACGAGTACCTAGAGGGAGGTGAATAGGTATATAAAAAATTTCTCTTGAAAATTTCTTTATAATTGCGCAATACTTAGACAGTTGAAGAATTCGCAACAAGTAATAATCAACGCAAGACTAAGTAAAGGAAAGAGAGAATTGAACACGCGGTTTATAGTGGTTCGGCTTGATTCAAGCCTACGTCCACTCTTTTCTGCACTAACAGCCAATTTGGCTGGATTCCACTATGAACAAAGAGATGTTACAGTGTTGATCTTCCTTGATTTCTAAGTATAGATGATTTACCACACTCACTCAAGGTATCACCAAGTACGAACACTCTCTGTTTTTACAATTTTGCTCAGAATGAATCGACTAATAATCAAGGTGCTTCAGACTCTGGAATTTCTCTATCGATCACACCCTTTCACAACTAGAACGTCTTCCTTTTTATACTCCTTTATGCCATCATACCGTTGGCACTTACCAAAGGAATTCCTCCAATCTACCCGTTGGACGGAATCAATTAAGGAGATCATTCGAGCTATAAAAGCAACTTTGACGATAGCCCATCAATCTGTTCGCCCATACAATCGGGATCTTGGTTTCCAAGAATAGAACATTCCAAGAATACTTCGTCGACCATCGGATCTTCAATTGATCTAGATACGAACAAAAGAATCCGTTATGCTTATCCAGCCAAAAAGATCTTCTCCGGAGGATAGGATTAAATCCTCAACCATATACTTCGGATCTGGATTTCCTTCGACACCGGATCGGAAAAATTGTCAATGAGAATAGTCTTGAGTCTTGAGTCTTGAGTCTTGAGTCTTGAGTCCGGTGATCAAAAAGTCTTCGGACTTTAAACTAGACGATCTGCAGATATCCAAACTAGATCGATAAACGTTTTGTCGGCTTCAAAATATTCGGAAAGATTTCTCCAACAATCTCCCCCTTTTGATGGTGACAAAACTTTCCTGTAGATTTGAACCACTTTGACCTGCAAAAATATTTCTCAAGCAATATGGCTATCTCATAAAGATTTAACAAAACAACCAGACTCTGCATCCACAGAAAATTGGTTAGTCTTTCATGAGTAATACCATATAACAACACTTGATATAAATGCAAACGGTCAAGCATTAAAATCCACAGCCAATTCAGTCAAATTCAAGTTCACACCCAAGTTCACTCAAGTCATACTCAAAAACAAACATATTCAACCACAAAAACAAATTTAAAGTCAAAGAAAGTTGGTTGGTTGGTTCAAATTGCTTATCCCCCTTTTTGTCATCATTAAAAAGGTGAGAAAGGAGTCATGTCTGCTTGGGAATGCGCACAATTTGGAAATCTCCCATGGACTAGACTACGCCTTCTAGCCTCTTCAAGTCCTCCCTTAGTTGAGCTACCTCCTCTCCTTTGGCATTGGCTTGAAGTTGTAGAGCGAGGTCTTTCATTTTATCCTCCGGGATGACCAAGATGCTTGTCCAACATTCTTCATGGCTTGAATTTCACAGTCCGAGGCATAGATTTGGCCACGCATTTCCCGAAGAATATCCATGATGCGACGAAAATCTGCAGAATTGTCCGTCGTGTACTTGCATTTGCTTTCTCGGATGGAGTAAATGCGAGACGATGGCGCTTACGTATAGTCTTGCAGATTTGGTGTCGACGTATCGTGACCTTCTTCGGCAATTGAGAAGCCTGAAATTCTTCCGGGGAGATTGTCTTAGACCTTCACTATCGGCAGCATGAGGTGTGGACCTTTGCTCGCCAACTCCCCTGTCTCTAGGGCATCAAAAGGGAAGAGTGATGATCATGCTCTTCGTGTCTTGATTCTCCTTTTCTCAGCATTCAGCTATAGACTTTTCTTGCTCTTCTTCTCCTTCTTCTTCAGCTTCTTTCTCCTTCTCTCGTTGCTCTTCTTCTTCTCTCGTTCTTGGCTTGCTCCTCTTCTTCTCTGTTTCTTCGATGTTCTGTCAATTGGAGAATAGAACGTGGGTCCTTATCAAGGCTGTGATTGTAGGATCTTCCTCCTCATCTTCATCCTCCAAGATGAGAGTTCTCTTATTTTGGATGGGGCACCAATGGCCTCCTTCCCTTTCTCTTTGAAGCGATTTAAACTGGAGTTTTCACTCTGAATTTCTCCACGCCTTGGAAAGTTCTTGCAGACGCATCTTCGTTAACATCTTCAAACCTACCACCATCTTGTCGCACGGTCGAACACAAGGTGTGTGTGGAGGTTCAATATTCATGTGTCTGAAGATTTTGGTCACCAGACCTGGATAAGGCAATTGTCCCATGTCCTTTGACATTGCTCTGTACATGTGAAAGAGAATAGTGTGAGGAAGAGAGAACTTCATCCCTGAGTTGATTGCGTACATCAATTTTGCTTCTGAATTTGACACATCAGTCTTTAATGTAGACTTGGGCCTAATGCAATTGATCACAATTTTGTGCAGCACAATATTGATGGCACGCATCCTTGAGTAGATGATTTTTCCTTCTACATTTCTATCCTTCACAAGTTCCAATGAGGCACGAGCAACGAGACTTTGATTGGTTGATAACGTCCTCGTTCAACTCCAATTATGTCCGCCAACATGTCCACGTCTAACACATAATCCGATCTCGAACACTGAATGATATTCTATTCGCATCTATAAAACGAGATTCGAATAGAAATATGCGTCAGTTGGGCATAACCATCTATGGTATCAGTGCAAAAACGTTCCAGTTGTAGCAGACTGAACTTCTCCCTTAAGTTCACATTAACAGCATCCAAGAAATCGAAATCGACACTCCTAGGGTTTATCACCTCTCGTTTCAGCATCTGAAAAACAAATTCTCTGTTTCTTCGATTTAAATAACTCCATCCTCTTTCCCTTCACCTTCGCAGCAACACCCATTCTAGGTTGAAAATCACCAACATTTTATCATCGTCGTTACCATCGGTCGGATTTGGTCCCGACATACGAGAGTCACTGGAATATTCGCAAGTGCTTCCTCAACTTTTACCTTTGGGAGCAATTCCCAAATCCTCCATCTTTTTCAGAAAGATATACTCATTCCCATAATTTTTATCTTTGAGAAAATCATCCACGTATTTCAACGGAGTTCCAGTACTTTTCAACGCACGGTAGAGTTTGTAAATATAAGAGGGTTTTGGACTCTTACGAGTGCAACGTCCTCGATTATCTCTTCCTCGGATGTTGACCCGCACCTTGTGGGGTAGATGGCGTTGAATGACGTGGTGGAGAGTGAGTTGGGCTCTGTTGCTGACTCGATAAATCTTCCTCTTCGGTGAGATTGAAGTGGGTAGGTCCCTCCTTCATCCTCTGTGGTCCCTTGTTCGCGATTCTTGATGACTTCCTTGAAGACGACATCCTTCCTAGTCGCTGAGAGATTCCTTTACTTGCTTTCCCAAGAAAAGATGACAACTTTCTCGAGGATGAACACGAAGTAGAAACCGAATTGGGAGGAGAATGCTTTTAGGGTTTTGAAGATTGAAAATGAAAGCGTATATATATAACTCGTTTTGAAAAGAGAAGTTTAATCGGCACAAGGAAAGTGTACGATTACCTCTTTTCAAAATCAATAACTGCCAAAATTAATTTTTTTGAAAAGACAAGTTTTCGTTTTTCACAGAGACTCCAAAATAACTGAACGAAAGATCATACCTTTTCGAGTTGAAATAAAATAACAACTTACGATCTATAGTCATCAATGTCCGTGTCACGCCCGATCCTCGAACGGGCGCACATCCTTCTACTTGTCGATTTTAGAATGCGATATCCTGGACTATGTATCGCCGACCCTTTCTTAATCTTAAGCACATGCGGAAACGATTATAAATCCCGAACAATAAAACAATGGGATAGGAAAGTAGGCCATATTTTTCATATTGAAATTCACAACCTCACTTTCATTAACAGCACAACTCATAGTATATTTACAACACTATTCAAAACATACTTGTCTCACACCTATCTATGCTAAGACAGATTTACAAAAGAGATGGGATTTCAGTCCACATCTGGGTTATATTCAAGATCCTCTCCGGATCATCTACTTCTTCAAAAGTCTTTCTCCCTTCAGTTCCTTTCCTTAGCTTCTCCTCGGGTCCCGAAATGGTTATTCAATAACCAATGAGACCACGTCTCGCCTCAGTCCTACCCCTAAAGACTCGATTAGTAAGCCAATACACTATAGGTTGCCTAAACACGGCACGAGTTAGAGGACTTACCTTGGCCTCAGATTCCATCTGCATATTAGTACAGTTCAATAGGTATTCAAATAATCACATCACCGATCGAAGTATCGATCGAATCGACCTAGTCGATTTCATGTCAGACAGACCATTTCTAGGTCATTCATCCTACACCAAGCAATTCCTTAGATTTGGTGGGCTTTTACTGCGGTCCACCCGACCTCTCGAGATCTGAGTGGCTGCGGTCCCACCCGACCTCTCAGAACTAGTGGGCTTTCTGCGGTCCCACCCGACCTCTCGAAGAACTAGTGGCTTTACGGTCCCACCCGACCCTCTCAAGAACTAGTGGCTTTACGGTCCCACCCGACCCTCTCAGAGAACTAGTGGCTTTGCGGTCCCACCCGACCTCTCAGATTCAATTTAGGAATAAACCTTAAATCCATTCATAAATTACTTTAGCACCAAATAAAGCTCAAATAAATAAACGGACTGCACCACGACAATCGGCACGAGATTAGGTCACTGGCCATCCCGGTTGAATTTCCTCGAAAAATAAATAATTAAATAATTAATTTCGAAAATTAAATAAATAATCATGAAAAATCCAATTTAGGCTTGTAATGCCGAATTGGACACCAAACAAGCCCGAAAATTACCGAGACTCGTTCATAAATAACATGGCATGTCTACTTGTTAATATCTATTTCTAACCACCTAACATGCATCATTAAGTCTCTAATTTAATTGACCTAAACTAATCTAACCACCTAATTGCATTTAATTAAATCTAACCAACCCTAAGCATATTAGCAAACTAATAAAAGCATTAGTGAGTAAAACTCACTTGGTTAAAAGGTGATTGGATCATGCGACGACGGTGCAACGGCGACGCGACGGCGGCCGAAACCGAACTTTCGGCGGCGTCGACGAACACACGGACCGGGCCTAAAAGCCTCGCAAGCCCACAGAAAATTCTGGGCTTGGACTGAACTTGGGCCTGAGCTGGGCTGACTTGCTTCGCGGGCTTGGGTTTCAAGATTGGGCTGTTGAATTGGGCCTCAAATTACTGAGCTGCTAGACTGGGCTTAAAGACTTGCTGCTGGATTGATGAAGAGTTGGGCCGAAATTGCTGTGAAGATGGGCCTCCAAAAACTAACTGAAACTGAACTTGCGTGGGCTGGATGCTGGGCCGTGTTTGATGGAGATGGGCTCACGGAATTCGCTGGATGGAGCTGCACGAATCCATGGGATGGAGCTGCGTGAGGGCATCTGCAGGAGCTTGGAAAATGCTTCGGTGCTGCGAGTGAAGACGCCAAGTGGTGGGGGACGCGTGGCCAGAGGGGTGGAGCAGCTTCGGTGGACGAAGATGGAGTCTTTGCTGGCGCGACTGCTTCGCTTGACTTCACAAAACCGAATGGAGGTAGAAGCAGCGAAACAGAGCAGAAAGTTTCGGTGGTGGCGTGAGTCTTCGGTGGAGAAGCAGGCGAAGATGGATGAAGGTTGGGACGCTGGCAGAGACAAATGAAAGTGGAGCAGGAGCGTGCGTCTTCGGTGGTGGAGCTTCGGAGGTCAACAAACTGGCTTCACTTGGAGAATTCTGCTGGAGTTGATCGAGGGAAAGCCAAAAAATGGTGGAGCAGCTGGCGTGAGATGAGCGCTGGAGTTCGAACGGTGGAGAAGAAGGGCAGCAAGAGAGAAAGAGAGAAGAGCTGTGGCGTCCAGAGAGAAAGGAAAATGAAAACGAAAAGCTGCAGACGGTCTTCGAAGGAAAGAAAAGAGAGAGACTGACTTAGAGAGAACGAACGGATAAGGAAGAGGGATGCTTGAGGCTTGCTCGAGAAGCCGTGGGTGAGGGGGAAGAAAGATCAAGATATTTATCTAAAATCATCATAGCTTGGCCCCACAAGTCCACATAATTATCTCCTTGTCTCCTATAATTAAATCTTGTAAGTTAATCCACAACAATTCCAATTTGATGACCAATGTTGCACCCCCCCATGCCTAGCTCCGAATTTCACTTTCTTGGCCTCAATTTATTCACAAATTCTCCAAATTGAAGTCTAATTTCGATGAAGTAAATTCTCATTTCATTTTCTGCAAGTCACGACACTCAAAGGTTCGGTTTGGAAGTCCCATTTTCTTTAATTTGGCTCGTATGAATTTCCGTTAATTTCCGACGTCCCGAATCGATTTTCCGAAAAAATCCCAGAATTTCAGAAAAATCTTCGGGCGAGTCAACGTTTCTAAAATAGCTCGTGACACCACAGAACTTTCAATTTCTGAAATCGGGTTCGAATTCACGGTTAATTTCCATTCGACGCGTTTTTAGCGTGACCTGGACTAGGGGTAACTTTCAGAACTTTTCGGTCTGCAAATGACTCGTGGTCGATTTTCTTCGAGCCACTATGAACCCACTCGACTCATTTGCGACTTTCGATTGTCGTGAAAATCTCGAGAATTCAGTACGGACACGGGTACCAAAACGATAAGAAAATCAGTCTAGTGTTGGTCGACGAGAATTTTCCAATTTAGTGGTGTCACCCACGATTAGCCACACATCTCAATCGAACCAACCTATATCGATCTCAATTCGATTTATATCGTGCCGTAATGGTCTCGACAGATGAACACGGTCGAGAAGCCGATTCCCGATCGAATTCTCAAGTCTATTTGCCTTAAAATTCTTAATGGCTTCCCATATAGTCTAGTTATCTCGAGTGATCGGCTGAGAATAACCCTATAGGCGCGTCAATGAAATGCCCGATTTATTCGGCAGAAAATAGGGTCGAAAATGCTGGATGTCACGCGTCCGAGTCCGAGAGATTTAGAGTCTAAGAGATTTGAGTCGACGATCATCAACTTTTTGAGTTTGAAGGTTGGAGAGTCTCTAGACTTTAACTTCTTCGAGCTTCAAAATGTTGAGTCTCGGAGCGAATAAAATCGAATTGATTTTCTCCAGGCTTTGTGAATATATCTCGCTAGTTGACTTTTTGAATCAACAAATTGAATCGAGATTTCTCCACTTTGAATATGATCTCTAATGAAGTGATGTCGAATTTCTATATGTTTTGCTCTTGAATGAAGAATTGGATTTTTGGTGAGATTGATTGTGCTGGTGTTGTCACATTTGATTTTACGTGCATGAGTCTTCAATCCCAAAGTCTTGTAGCTATTGTTTTATCCATAGAATTTGTGAACAGCGGCTTCCAAGAGCTACATACTCTGCTTTTTGTTGAGAGAGCTACCGTGCTTTGCTTCCTTGAAAACCAAGTCATTATCCTGCTTCCAAGCAACTAGCAAGTTCTGAAGTACTCTTTCTATCAACTCGCAGCCAAAGGCCAATCTGCGTCTCAGTATCCTAGGAAGATTAAAGTCTCCCTTCTTAGGATACCAAAGACCAATGCTTGAAGATGAAGCAACGTATTTAATAATACGTTTTGCAGCACTGAGATGGGATTCTCTAGGGTCTGATTGAAACCTAGCACAGATGCAAACACTCAACAAAATGTCAGGTCTAGAGCGGTAAGATAAAGAAGTGAACCGATGATGCTTCTGTACAGCTTTTGATCAACTTTCTTTCCTTCTTCATCTTTGTCTATCTTCAAGGAGCTTGACATTGGTATGTCAGTTTTCTTGCAATTTTCCAATCCAAATCTTTTGACAAGATCATTAGCATATTTTTCTTGGTAAATGAAAGTTCCATCCTTCAATTGCTTTATTTGAAGACCAAGAAAGAATGTTAATTCTCCCATCATACTCATTTCAAACTCATCCTGCATAGACTTAGAAAATTTCTTACATAGACTTTCATTAGAGGATCCAAAAATAATATCATCCACATATATTTGAGCAAGTAAAAAGCTTTTGTTTTCCTTTTTGATAAATAAAGTAGTATCTACTTTACCTTTGACAAAACCATTATGTAATAAGAACTTACTCAGTCTGTCGTACCAAACTCGAGGTGCTTGCTTTAAGCCATACAAGGCCTTTTTTCGAAGACGAGTCTGGTTTCTTTGGGTCTTCAAACCCAGGGCGGTTGTTCACGTAAACTTCCTCTTGGATAAATCCATTTAGGAAAGCACTTTTGACGTCCATTTGGAATAACCTGAAATTTTTGTAACAAGCAAATGCAAGTAATAGACGAATAGCTTCTAACCTTGCCACAGGAGCCTAAGTCTCATCATAGTCTATTCCTTCTTCTTGCGTGTATCCTTTGGCCACGAGTCTTGCTTTATTTCGTACAACTTTTCCTTTTTCATTCATCTTGTTTGAACACCCATTTAGCTCCAATAACAGTTTTACCTTTTGGTTTAGATGTCAATTCCCAGACATCATTAATGTTGAACTGTCGAGCTCCTTTTACATAGCTTCGATCCAGCTTTCATCAGATAAAGCTTTTTCTATGCTTTTTGGTTCAATTTCAGAGATGAGAGCCACAGCACTAGACTCTTCACGGCTTTTGGATCTGGTTCGAATTCCTTCATTAATTTCGCCAATAATGAGATCCTTGGGATGACCGGACTTATGCTTCCGATTCTTGGTTGATTTGTCTGGATGATGATCTCTTTCTTTATTTGAATCTTTATGAACATCTTGATGCTGGTCTTCCAGTCCGAGTCATTTCTTGAGATGTCGGCTTTGGAAAGTCCGGAGCGGATTCGGACTCTTCATACTAAGTCATTTGGATTCATCTTGCGTAGAGTCTTGAAATTTGACATTCATTGACTCATCCACCGACTAGCTCTTCTTGTTGTAGACTCGTAGGCTTTGCTTGATGTAGAATATCCAAGGAAGATGCCTTCATCTGATCTTTCTTCAAACTTACCAATTCGATCTTTTGCATTTTTCAATATAAAACATTTGCAACCGAACACATGAAAATATGAAACAATGGGTTTCTTACCTTTGAATATCTCATAAGGGGTTTTCTTGAATAGGTCTTAGGAAGACTCTATTGATGATATAGCATGCTGTTGAAATAGTTTCAACCCAAAATCGTGAAGAAATTTTACTTTCAATTAAAAGAGTTCTAGCCATTTCTTGAAGAGATCTATTCTTTCTTTCCACAACTCCATTTTGCTGAGGAGTGTATGGAGAGGAAAACACATGCTTAAATCCAGATTCATCACATAATTTTGTAAAATCTTGATTTTCAAATTCTCCTCCATGATCTGTTCTTATAGCAGAGATAACACATCCTTTTTTATTTTGAACCTTTTTAGCAAATTTTTCAAAATACGAAAAGGTTTCTGACTTACTTGCAAGGAAATATACCCAAGTAAAGCGGGAGTAATCATCCACAATTACTAGGCAATATTTCTTACCTCCAATACTTTGGGTTCTGTTGGTCCGAAGAGATCCATATGCAGCAACCGTAATACATGATTAGTAGAGACATGATTTATTGGCTTAAAAGAATTTCTTACCTGCTTTCCCCGAAATACATGGTGTGCATGGATCGGTCCTTTGAAATGGTAATTTGGGTAGACCTCGAACAAGCTGCTTTGATGAGATTTTGGCTAATTGCTTCATATTGACATGACCAAGCTTTCTGTGCCATAAGCTTGCTTCATCTTAAATTGATAATAGGCATTGTGATTCATTCGGTTTCACGTCTAAAAGGTATATATTTCCATGTCTTCGACCCATGAAAGATTGAGTAAAGTCTTTGCTTGATTCGAAACATATTCCTTCTTGAAAGGAGATCTTGAAACCGGTATCACACAATTGACTAATGCTGAGAAGGTTGTAGTTGAGTCCTTCCACTAGAGAAACGTTGCTTATTGTGAGATTTCCAATTTTCACGGTTCCAAATCCCACAATGCTTCCTTTGCCGTTTCCTCCAAATGAAACATTTCCACCGTTTACTTGAACAGGCTTTATGAAGCACTTTGAGTCTCTGTCATGTGTCTTGAACATCCGCTATCAAGATACCACTTTACCCTTTTCTTGACGGAGACCCGCATTCAAAAGAGAGTCTCAAGCTTTCTTTGGTACCCAAATTTTCTTGGGTCCTTTGGTGTTAGTAGGATAACCATTATTAGGCCATACTTTCTTAACAAAGCTTCCAAACCATAGGACACTCTTTTTCAAAGTGATCCTTCTGTTACACTTTGAACACCTTAGAGCATTTTGTCCTACGAGACTTTACAAAAACTTTCTCAAAATGATTTTTGTAAGCCTCTCTCAACGGTGTTTTCTTAATTCTTTCTTTTACTTTAGGAAAATCAATCAAGGGAATTGTTTCGCTGTCATGCCTAGACCCGGACTTATTGAAGTAAGGTCTTTGAACTGAAAGAACTTTTTCAAGCTTTTCGGATCCTATCGAAAATTTCTTTGAAATATTTGATAAGTCCGTTTTAAGAGAACATTTTCTTTCAAAAGATTATCTTCTTTTTCTTTAAGAGTAGAAACATTCAAGTCTAAACTTTTAACTTTTTCCTCTAAAATGATTTCCTTTTGTTTTAGGGCTGAGTTTTCCTTTTAAGTTTGGAAATCCTTTTGAGAGAAGTCTTAAGACTAAAACACAGTTCATCAATGTATTTAGAAACTTTGACAGGAATTTTAATATCACTTACCTCAAATTCATTTATGAGTCGATCCAGAATCAGTGCAGTGCGAATGTGCCATCAGACATATGTTGGCATATTCATTGTCACTATCTTCACATTCTGTATCACTCCAGGTTTCGGCTTTGAGAGCTTTTCGAGACTTCTCAGCTTTTCCTCTTTTCTTCTTCAGAAGAGGACAGTTGGGTCTGATGTGTCCCTTTTTCTTACACTCGAAGCAGACTACATCTTTGTTTGGTTCTTCATCATCAACAGACTTGGTCTGCTGTCTCTGGAAACTTTGTTTCTTTGAGTTGAACCTTCTTCATTTTCTATTAAGTTTTCTGAATCTTCTTATCATGAGAGCAAGCTCCTCGTCGTCCATATCATCTTCCTAAATCAGTATCATCGGAATCATCATTTGATTTTAATGCAATGGATTTCTTACCTCTTGGATCTTCGTCCTCATTAATTCGTTCCACTTCATAAGATCGAAGAGTTCCAATCGCTCGTCGACGAGATAGAGGCATAATTCTTTGCGTCTCTCTTATTGAAGTCTTTATATGATTCCAATCCTTGGAGAGTCCACGCAGCAACTTGTTCACCTTCATGGGATCAGAAATTTTTGTCCTTGGTTCTCAAGACCATTGACAATATCTGTAAAAACGACTAAACATGTCGGTTATAGATTCTCTGGTTTCATTTTGAAGGCTTCATATTGACCGAGGAGATTGTTGATTCTGGTCTCCTTCACTCGATCTGTTCCTTCATAGGTGATATGTAATCTGTCCCACACTTCTTTTCTGTAACACAAGAAGATATTCTGTTATATTCAGTTGGAGACAAGGCACAATATAAAGAGTAAATTGCTTTTGCATCGAGTGCTTGTCTCTTGTTTATCTCTTCTGAGTCATTCCGATGGTATCAATAGTTTATTTCCCTCTTTCGAGATTGATGCATCGGCGGAGTGATTCCTCTTTCCACAACGTCCCATTCTAGAGGATCCTTTGATCGTAGGAAAGCTTTCATCTTGTTCTTCCGGATGTTGTAGTCCTTTCCATCAAAGTAGGGTGGTCAGTATTGCTTTACCCTTCCACCAGCCACAGTGCTAGCATACTAGCCATGGATCTTTTACTCAAGTAAAACACTTCAAATAAAGTAAGAACACGAGCTCGATACCAAATGATATAGCTAGTACGAGTACCTAGAGGGGGTGAATAGGTATATAAAAATTTCTCTTGAAAATTTCTTTATAATTGCACAATACTTAGGCAGGTTGAAGAATTCGCAACAAGTAATAATCAACGCAAGACTAAGTAAAGGAAAGAGAGAATTGAACACGCGGTTTATAGTGGTTCGGCTTGATTCAAGCCTACGTCCACTCTTACGCACCGACAGCCAATTTGGCTGGATTCCACTATGAACAAAGAGATGTTACGGTGTTGATCTTCCTTGATTTCTAGGTATAGATGATTTACCACACTCACTCAAGGTATCACCAAGTATGAACACTCTGTGTTTTACAATTTTGCTCGAATGAATCGACTAATAATCAAGGTGCTTGGACTGGAATTTCTCTATCGATCACACCCTTTCACAACTAGAACGTCTTCCTTTTTATACTCCTTTATGCCATCATACCGTTGGCACTTACCAAAGGAATTCCTCCAATCTACCCGTTGGACGGAATCAATTAAGGAGATCATTCGAGCTATAAAAGCAACTTGACGATAGCCCATCAATCCACATTTCGCCCATACAATCGGGATCTTGGTTTCCAAGAATAGAACATTCCAAGAATACTTCGTCGACCATCGGATCTTCAATTGATCTAGATACGAACAAAAGAATCCGTTATGCTTATCCAGCCAAAAAGATCTTCTCCAGAGGATAGGATTAAATCCTCAACCATATACTTCGGATCTGGATTTCCTTCGACACTGGATCAGAAAAATTGTCAATGAGAATAGTCTTGAGTCTTGAGTCTTGAGTCTTGAGTCTGGTGATCGGAAAGTCTTCGGACTTTAAACTAGACGATCTGCGAGATATCCAGACTGGGCGATAGAAACGTTTTGTCAGCTTCAAAATATTCTGGAAAGATTTCTCCAACAGAATGGACCGTGTTGTTTTTCATTCTCGGGTGCCTGGTGGCTAGTTTAACGGTTGATCAATTGGAAGCATCTAGGTTATGGGGTTTACGGATGTGGAAGTGGTGTGTACTTGTGATGGTGCTATTCTCTGGCATGTTGGTTACCAAATGGGTGATGCATTTCATAGTTTTCTTGATTGAGAGGAAATTCTTACTTCGGAAAAAGGTACTCTACTTTGTTCATGGTTTGAAGAAGAGCGCTCAAGTTTTCACTTGGTTGGCCTTTGTTCTTCTCACGTGGGTACTGTTATTCAGTCGAGGCATCAGGAGGTCGAAGATTGCCAATAAGGTTTTGGATTGCATAACCTGGACTTTAGTCTCCATTCTCATCGGTTCATTCCTATGGTTCTTAAAGACTTTACTGCTGAAGATATTAGCATCGAGTTTCCACGTCACTACATTCTTTGATCGAATTCAAGAATCGATCTTCCATCACTACATTTTGCAAACCTTATCCGGGCGGCCTCTTATAGAGGAGGCTGAGAGGATGGGGAAAGATCCTAGTGCCCACGAGTTTAGTTTCAGAACTATGAAGGAAGGTAAAATGGGAAAGGAGAAGAAGGTGATTGATATGGGGAAGATATATAGGATGAAGCAAGAAAAGGTTTCGGCTTGGACAATGAAGATGTAGATTGACACAGTGACCAATTCAGGGCTATCGACCTTATCAAATACATTGGATGAAGATGAAAGCATCCATGGTGGAGGAGTTGAGCAAGCGGATAAGGAGATAACGAGCGAGATGGAAGCGATGGTGGCTGCATATCACATCTTCAATAATGTCACTCAGGCTGGTTGCAAGTGAGAAACTAAAGAATTCAGTAGATTAACGGATTGTTTTGTCTTTTGGTAACCATATTGTATTTTTTGCAGGCACTTCGATGAAGACGATCTTAGGAGGTTCATGATCAAAGAAGAGGTGGATCTTATCTTCCCGTTGCTTGAAGGAGCAGAAATTGACATAAAATCTTTGACAAACTGGGTGGTCAGTGCATTAATGTTTAATTCGTTGTAATTTTTCACTATTGCGCTTTTTAATGTAAAGAGCAGATAACGTGCATTGTCGTTCCACACTCTCTGTCTTCGTTCCATTGATCTGTATTTTAATGTGTATTTGCCGAGAAGTGAAAGGAGATTTCAACTTGAAATACAATTTTTTTCAGGTGAAGGTTTACCAAGGCCGCAAAGTGCTGGTACATGCTTTGACCGACACAAAAACAGCAGTAAAGCAATTGAACAAGCTCGTGACAGGAATATTGATCGTTATTACCTTCATCATATGGCTTCTTTTGATGGAAATTGCTACGACCAAAGTACTAGTCCTGCTTTCGTCACAGCTTGTTGTGGCAGCTTTCATTTTCGGCAACACATGCAAGAAAATATTCGAGGCTATCATCTTTGTGTTCATTATGCATCCGTTTGATGTCGGCGATCGTTGTGTTATTGATGGAGTTCAGGTAACTCTAAAGAGAAACACTTCCACTTTTCTGTTGAGATAGTCTGACTTATAGCAATTCATATTTCTGATGGCAGTTGATGGTGGAGGAGATGAATATCTTAAACACTGTCTTCTTGAAGCTCAATAATGAAAAAATCTTCTATCCAAATTCAGTTTTGGCTTCAAAACCTATAAGCAATTACAACAGAAGCTCAGACATGGGTGATAAAGTGGAGTTCCCAATTGATTTTATGACTCCGTTGGAGAGAATTGGAGCAATGAAAGAGAAGATAGAAAAGTATGTCGATGGAATTGCTTCAGTTTTCCTTCATTTCTTATTGCAAATGTTATGGCCTATATAGAGACTTGTTTGGTACAGAACCATATGAAAGATTTCTTATAGCCATTTTCTCTAATGACTAGCCTTCTTGGTCAGGTACTTAGAGAAATATCCGCAACACTGGCACCTGAACTACAACTTGATTGTGAGTGAGATTGAGAACGTGAACAAGATTAAGATGGTTCTCTACGTCAATCACACGATGAACTTCCAAGATTATGCAGAGAAGGGCAGGCGGAGGACTGAACTAGTCATGGAATTAAAAAGAATTTTCGATGACTTGAATATTAGATATAATCTCCTTCCTCAACAGGTCCATCTTTGCCAGATTGAGGATAAGAAAAAGGCGTGAAGGGCAGGTGATGACGGCATTTGGCTGTTGAATGAATGCTCTGAAAATCTGCCAGTCAGTGGTTTCGTCTGCTTGTTAAATAAAGGAGATGACTAGATCTTTTGATAAATTGGGCTACCTCGTTTTTCTTTTCACATGGCGATGGAGCGAGGCCTGCAGAAGACGGTTGCATCGCCTCAGGGATGTCAAGACGATCAAAAGACCCACTACTGATGCACGATAATTGTGTTTTGCAAAGCATACCTAGATGTTGTTCTGTCTTTTGGACGTTTTGCGACGCGTTTTTCATATTTTGGCTTGGTGATAATTGTTATTTGAAACATGAGGCCGTCGGGTTTGAATGATGTCAGTGAATGTAATCTACCCTTTACTTACCTCAAATGTGCCTTTTTCTGTGCATTTGTTGGTGACGTTCCGGCGAAGGACCAGAGGTTTGTCGGCGCAGGTGCATGAGTATGATAGAAATTGGTGGCTACGATGTCAGGCTGCATTTAAAATGATCATAGGCATTGCGCCGATCCAGTAGTTCGACTGCAATGTGTATGGGGTGTCATGACTCCCTCTAAATCTGCGAAGTTCCAATCTCTCATCTACGCAATAAACTATCGATCGGGATAAGCTCGTTTCGAGTACGTGAAGTCTCCGGCCCGAGCTCGATTAGGGGAATGAAAAACATTGAATATGCCAAGGGAGCTCCCTAAAATTCAGAAGGGTACTAACCTCAACGTTAATGACAACGAGGTTACAAATGACAGAGGTATGTCCAGAACAGAATCGCCTTTTTTTTTTTCTCGGTGTAATTTAAAAGTTCCAAGGTTTTGAACAATCTTCTTCTCCTTTTGAAATCCAAGTTTGCAAGCCAAGCGTCGACAGTGGAATTTGCATAATCCTTTCTCAAAATGTCAGCTAACGATCATTTTGAAATTGTGACACCGACAAGTACAAATACTACTTACTAGGGGACTCTTTTAGATAATTGAAAACATTTAATGCAATTTTCACCAAAATTCATAGCATAATCTCTGGTGCAATTGGTTTGGTTTTGGAAAATGTTCTTAGGAATACAAAGGCCTTTGAGTTAAATGGGTTTTTCAAAATGCAAGTAGTGTTGAGTAAAATGTATTTTAAAACACATCAAGAAGCAACTTCGACATAAATTTCATTCAATAAAAACTCTGCTTTATAAAGGATTTTTTCTATTAAAAAAACTCTCAAATTATTTGCCAGCAAAGCTCAGTGAACAATGGGTAAAATATAGTTGCTAGCCAATTGATAGTGGCTAGATCTAGTTGTTGGCCAACCTTGCTTGAAGACACATGACCTCAAGCGTCACCTTGGATCGGCCGGGCAAAGGTCAGCGACACTCACCAAATCTAGGGGAGGGCCGCAACCCTCGCTACCGGTCGGCTGGGGTCGCTGGCCCCTGGCCAAGGCTCAATGACCTCGGCCGACCCTCCCCCCACCTTCCTAGCAACGGTAGGGCAGCAAGGGTAGCGAGGACTAAGCCCTCACCAATTATTGTTCATCTTTTGCTTTAAAAAAAAAAATAATTTTAAATTTAATTTAAATAATTCTTATATTAAAATTCGTTAAGTGCCAAAACGACGTTGTTTTAATGTTTCTTGTTTGAGTCAACCTTCCAGCGAGCTGTTTCTTTTAATATAAAAATTAATTTAATTAATTTTTATATGGTCTTGGATATGAAAATGTTTATGATCAATGTTTTTTCTAAAAATCGATAAAGAAAATATGATCGAGTTCAAACATGAACACTTTTATAGTCTCAATAATGAAAACTTTTATGGTTCAAGTAAATTAACCCACCTACTTTCTTTTTCTTTTTCTTTTTCCTTTTCCAAACAAGACTCCGAGAATGTTTTAATGATATTTTTAGTGAAATGACTTGCTCAGTTTGATTTTTGAATCAAAGGTGCAGGGATTAGCGAAGGAAGTCCAAAAGGGGAAGGAGCTTCCGACAATGTACAGAAGGAGATAGGAGAGAACCTAGGATTACCTCCGATGCTGCTTTCAGATTGCCGAAAACAACAGCTTGCTTTAGCTAATCGTCCGCCACAAGCACGATGACCACGAACACAGCAGCAACAGCCACATGAGGTGACTTCTCTCTTTGAACTATGGCCAATCATATGTTTAGTGGACATGGTTTTGGTTACTAGCAATAGGGGCAGACGAGGTAGTGAATTTGCTAATCAATTCGAATGACTCGATTAGGGTGTATTTGTGGTGAAAGAGATCCCTAGTCATAGACTCATTTAGCCGAATTCAGATGTTATATGAACCCGTCGAGCTGCCGGAGAAGATAGCCTGGGAGGACCACTGCGGAAATATATGGGGCCACATGGCGGGGCCTCGACGTGGTGGTCAAGTGCATCTTCCTGGACTTCTTCCGCACGAACCTGAGCGGCGCCTCGTTCTCCGCGCAGGAGCTCGAGACCCTGTCACTGCAGCGGCACCGGTTCATGCTGCAGCTGATGGGCGTGCGCATCGACTTGCCCGAGCACGCGTGTACAGTGACCGAGTTCCTGCGCTGGACCCTCAAGGACTGGCTCCACGGGCCCGGGAACAGGAGGAAGAGCGAGAGGGCGAAGCCGTTGTGTCCGCTCGGGGAGCCGCTGAGCCTGGCCTTGGAGATAGCCAAGCGATGCAGTATTTGCTCGGGCAGAAGCCCAGGATGATCCATAGAGACATGAAGCCCAGCAACATCTTCTTGGACGATGAGATGCATGTGATTTTGGGCATGCCCGGTTCATGGGAGATGAAGAGCTGGCATTAACAGGTGAAACAGGTAAATTCAAGAACATTTTTCTTGTCAACCTTTTCTTTTCATTTCGATGCCGATGTCAATGCATCAAATTAGCAAACATTATTTGGCAAGTCCAACTCAGTAAAATAACATCCGTTGCTTTCTTGCATCTAAGGGACTTTTTGTGTGCACAGCGCTGGAGGTAATAAGGCGCGAGTGTTAAAACGAGAAATGTGATGGTTTCGGAGTCATACTCAATGAGCTCGTCAATGGCAAATTCCCTTACATCGAGACCAATTTCTGCCATGCCGAGGTTCTCAAAATTTCCCCAATTCTAATGTAGCTGTTGTTTATAATTAAAATGCTACTGAACATTCATCGACTTTTTCCATTATCCTATACAAATAGATTGCGGTGGAAGTAGATGAAGGCAAGCTCAAGCCTGGAGGATGAAAATGACCAACTTTTTTTTTTTTTTTTTGGTCGAAAAAAATGACTAATTTGAAAAGCTTTTTTTTGATATTTTCATATTCGGATGGACAAACTCTATGTTTGAAATCTAGAAGAGACGAACAAAGAAAAGAAGACTTAACAAGTTTAACTACCCATCTAATCGTCCAAGTTACAACGAAACGTGGCTTTATATGATCTTCATGTATATGTTTTGTTTCCAATTTTAATTAAAATTCGATATATGGAATACATGACCAATGTGCCCTCGCAGTCGAACCCGCGACAGTGGACTAAGCAAGTTGTGGATCTGTCTAAATCAGTTAATAATTTAGTGAGACTAATTTATGTTAATTTTATTTGCTGCGGAAATAGGATGACCTCTTGGACCTGAACATGTCCTTAAAAGGTTCCCTCCTGAATTGGATATCCCGGGAGGACTCTTCCTCACAAGCCATTTAAAGGCAAGTGAGGGGTGAGTAGTATGGGATAATATCCCCATTGAGTTCCCCCGGCCAAATCCCTTATGGGGATGGGGGCTCACACCTAGATTCCCGTGAAGCCTTCCTTAGGTAACCAATCCAGGCATGGTTCGGGAAAGTGACAGTGCCTCTCCCCAACAGGAGGGGTGGCCGGCCGAAAGTAATATATAAGAACGACTGAATAGAAGGTCAAGCTTTGTCTCCTTGCGGCCTTGCCGACTGTCCCATCACAGGCCATTTCATCATCAACGTGTTCCGCCACAGGCCATTTTTCCTGTCCCATCACAGGCCATTTCATCATCAACGCGTTCCACCACTGGCCATTTTAAAAATGAAGAAAAGCCATCCCAAATCCTAAACTTTATATAAAGTGTCAAATTTATCTCAACTTTTTTTTATAAAAAAACTCTCAAACTTTATTAATCATAGCACATTTACCGCACACGTTATAGTTGAAGAGCATTTTCATTTTTTACTTTTAATTTTATTCTTTTATTCTTCTTCTTCTTCTTCTTCTCTCTTTCCTTTACCAATCATGATGACTTCTCAACATAAGGAAGTCGGACTCAAGTCAGAGTGGTTCTTGCTTGGAGTGAGGATAGCCCTCTACAGATCCAACGAGAGCAACTCTCGCTCAACGCCAAGGAAGGGCGGCCCTTAACTGGGCCGAATCTAGCAAGGAATGCCCTCACTCGACACCGATGAGGGCTACACTCACCTGCCTCAAGGGAGGGTTGCCCTCATCGGATCTAGCAAGGGCAGCCCTTGCCTAAGGCTGGCTTCCCTTCACCATGGCCAGCGGATGGAAGAGAAAAGAAGAAAAAAATATATATATATATATATATATATATATATATATATATAAAAGAAAGTAAATTAAAAAGTAAAAGATAAAAATATCTTATAATTTAGAGTAAATATGTCACACGAGATATAAGTTAAGGGTTTTTGCATCACGAAAATGTATCAAGTTAATAAAATTTTAGATTTTTTATGTTATAAAAATAGTTTAAGATAAATTTGTCACTTTGAGTAAAGTTTAGGATTTTTTGTAACTTTTTCTCACTAAAAATTGATGAAAAATGTTCAAGGGAGTAAAGTTAAAAAAACTCGTATATTTAAGACTAAAGGAATATTTTAATGATACTGTGGTGAAAGGACTTGCTCAGTTTGATTTGGGAATTAAAGGTGGAGGAATTAGAGGAGGAAGTCCAAAAGGAGGAGGAGCGTCGGACAATGTACAGGAAGAGACTGGAGAGAACTGAGGGTTACCTCGGGTACTGCCTTCCGATAGCCAAAGACAACGGCTTTCTTCAGCTAATCGTCCGCCACAAGCACCAGTACCACGACGATGAGGACGACAAAGAACACGGCAACAATAACAACGACAGTAATGCTAATTGCTAATGACATTGCTAATGACAACGATAACATTAACAATAATAATAAAAAAACCAACGAGAAGAGGCCCTTCTCTCTCCTCAACTCTACAACGGCAATAACAGTCCTCCGTTTGTTTGTTTTTTTCTTTTTTTTGTTCGGAAAATAAGCATTTCATTTAACTAGATTTCAAGACGGAAGACCTAAGAGATGGGCATCACTACATAATAAGTTCCAAAGAACGGGAGGGGAAGAAACCCAATTTTGAGGCGACGCATTTTTCCCGTGGGTTTTAGCCATCCAGTTGGCGGCCGAATTTGCCGCTATAGGGCAGTAATACATTGTCTATGATTAAAACGCAGTCTATTGTCTATGATTAGAAAATGCTACTGAACATTAATCGACTTTTTACATTGTCTTGCGCAGACAGATTGCGGTGGAAGTAGCAGAAGGCAACCTCAGGCCTGCGCTTCCGGAGGGCGAAGATGGCCAACTCGAAGAGCTAGTCCAACTCATATGCCTCTCTTGGGACCAAGACCCTTCAACGAGACCGCCTCCACAGTCACTCACAATTTGAGAGTAATTAAGCAGATGATCCCTGAAAATGTTTAGATTTTTTAGAGGGAATTAACGCAAATTGCAATCCCGTGTTAGTCATATGGAAAAATTACGTAATCCGGAGGGTTTTTGAGAAGACATGTAAAAGGGATAGATATTTCTATTGACGCATTTCTTGACGACCCCGCTCGCCATCCCCCTTCCTGACAATGGTGGGGCTGCGATAGTGAGAGCTAGTTTGAAACCCCATTTTTTGTTAATATCTTTTTTAAAATTTTAATTTAAATATAATTTGTACTAAAATTGATCGTCACACAATAGATTTAAAAATTTTGGATAATTTTTTCCTCTAGCCAATCACGCAACTTTTGTTCCCATCTTGCTTGAGTAAATTCAATCGAATAATTCAAGGGTTCCGTGTGATCCTTCGATATTCTATGCCGTTCGATAATGAGTGTATAATTTAAAAACATTAGCCTAAGCTTCCATTTTATGACTAAGATTTTTACTTTATTAATATTCATATTTTTCATGTGTCCAAATATAAGTTATGTTAATGAATTGTAATAGTTTAAATAATAACATAGGTGGAATCTATGTAGATCCTGAAACCTAGAGTAGGTTTTAAGTTTTAGAGTATACAAAGTAGATTCTAAGTTCCAAGTGTAACATGTACGGAACTTGGAACCACTCACCCCTAGTCGTCGTATCACACAAAATCAATATCCTGAAAATTAAATTATCCAAATATAGCATGCTAACAAAAACTCTTTCAATATTTTTATACTCTGATTAAAAAAAAAAATTGTGCTTGAAAGCCCGAACAGGAGGAGACATGGAAAGTAGAACTACCCATCTCGCCGTCCAAGCTCCAACGAAACGCGGCTTTGTGGATATTTGTGCTTATGTTTTGTTTCTGATTTTAATTATAGGAATTATAAAAATTTAATTCTTGAAAACTTCTCAGTCGAAGCTGCCACAGTGGACTGAGCGAGCAGTAGAAACTTTTAAATCAATTAGTAAATTTAGTGAGACTAATTTTTGTTAATTTTATTCGCTGCGGATAAGGGACGACCTCCTTTTCTACAAAAGTAATATATGAGAACGACTGAGAAGGTCCACCTTTGCCACCCACCATGCCCCACGTTCCATCACGGACCATTTCGGTAGTCTTTGTTCGTCTTTTTACCATCAACGCTGTTCTCAGAAAGCGCGTGCACGGATTATCCTTTTAAATACGCTCCCCGTGTTCTAACACTGCCTGAACAAAATTTTAATGAACGGAGGACGAGGGTTTTGTCTCCCTTAAATTGGATCAGCTCTCAGTAGCCATTGATGCTCCTCAAAGTCATTTTAGCTTTAGCTTCTTGCTTTGTTCTTGGCGAAGTGAGCTCAACGGAGCACCAACAACCCGCGCTAATCTTTGTTAAGGTATGCGGTTTGCTCGATCTCCTTTTCAAATTTCAGTTTTAAATTTACCCATAATGAGCATCCCACCGGATCACTCGACTGTTTCATTTCTTGATCGAGAATCATCTGCTGCATAATCTGTACCTTTTCCTTTATTATGTGTCCTAAGTTGGTGATTATTGATTAGAAGTTGATTTTAGTGGGAAAGACTGAACTTTTTCTCTGACTCAATAGTGCTAGAGTCAATCCACGAGCTCAGTCTAAATCATGCACGTTGTGTTGGCCTGTTGCTGTCTGTGTGTACGCATTTCAGTATAAGTAGATCTGCACTCGAATTCTATCTTTTGGTGTACCCGCGGGCTGTCCAGAGTTTGAACTTGAACTGAAGCCTTATGAGCGGTAAAGTTTTGAACTTTTGGAACGTGTCCTGAAATCATGAATGGATTCTATAGGAGAACGTCTAAAACGCGGCGAAATCACCATGCTGGAGAAAAGGAATGTTAATGGAAATGAAGTAATTGTGACCATCTCGACTGAAGGGGATGCGGAAGCTGTGACTGTGGGCCAGAGCCTAATAGTTTGGTCTTCCAAGGTTCGTCTTCTATTCAGTCGATGCCGGACCATGTTTTTTCTCATTCTGGGGTGCTTGGTGGCTGGTTTAGCGGTCTATCAATTGAGAGGATCTAAGCTATGGGGTTTTGAGATGTGGAAGTGGTGTGGATCTAAGCTATGGGGTTTTGAGATGTGGAAGTGGTGTGTACTTATAATAGTGCTATTCTCTGGCATGTCGGTTACCAATCGGGTGATGCTTTTCATTGATTTCTTGATTGAGAGGAACTCTTTACTAACAGAAGAGGTACTCTATTTTGTTCGTGGTTTCAACAAGAGGATTCAAGTTTTCACTTGGTTGGCCTTGGTTCTTCTCACATGGATACTGTTATTCAATCAAGGTGATAAGAGGTCGAAGATTGCCAATAAGGTTTTGGATTATATAACCTGGACTCTTGTCTCAATTGTTATCGGTTCATTCCTATGGTTCTTAAAGACTTTGCTGTTGAAGATATTAGCATCAAGTTTACATGTGACGACATTCTTTGATCGAATTCAAGAATCGATCTTCCATCACTACATTTTGCAAACCTTATCCGGGCGGCCTCTTATTGAGGAGGCTGAGAGGATGGGGAAAGATCCTAGTGCCCACGAGTTTAGTTTCAGAACCATGAAGGAAGGTAAAATGGGAAAGGAGAAGAAGGTGATTGATATGGGGAAGATATATAGGATGAAGCAAGAAAAGGTTTCGGCTTGGACAATGAAGATGTTGATTGACACAGTGACCAATTCAGGGCTATCGACCTTATCAAATACATTGGATGAAGATGAAAGCATCCATGGTGGAGGAGTTGAGCAAGCGGATAAGGAGATAACGAGCGAGATGGAAGCGATGGTGGCTGCATATCACATCTTCAATAATGTCGCTCAGGCTGGTTGCAAGTGAGAAACTAAAGAATTCAGTAGATTAACGGATTGTTTTGTCTTTTTGGTAACCATATTGTATTTTTTGCAGGTACTTCGATGAAGACGATCTTAGGAGGTTCATGATCAAGGAAGAGGTGGATCTTATCTTCCCGTTGCTTGAAGGAGCAGAAACTGGAAAAATTGACCTAAAATTTTTACAAACTGGGTGGTCAGTGCATTAATGTTTAATTCATTGTAATTTTTGTCTATTGTCCTTTTTCATGTAAAGAGCAGATAACGTGCATTGTCGTTCCACACTCTTCCTCTCCATTCCAGCGATCTGTCTTTTAATAAGTGAATTTGCCGAGAAGTGAAAGGAGATTTCAGCGTGAGATACAATCCTTTTGCAGGTGAAGGCTTATCAAGGCCGTAAAGCGATAATAAATGCTTTAAACAGCACAGCCAAAAGCCAATTGAACCAGCTTGTGATGGGAATATTGATTGTTATCATCATCGTCATATGGCTTCTTTTGATGGAAATTGCTACGACCAAAGTACTAATCCTGCTTTTGTCACAGCTTTTCATGGCAGCTTTTGTTTTCGGCAACACATGCAAGACAATATTTGAGGCTATCATCTTTGTATTCGTTATGCATCCATTTGATGTTGGCGATCGTTGTGTTATTGATGGCGTTCAGGTAAACTCCCAAGAGAACCCATTCCACTTTTATGTCAAGATAAGTCCAACTTATAGCAATTCATATTTCTCATGACAGTTGATGGTGGAGGACATAAGTATCTTGAGCACTGTCTTCTTGAAGCTCGATAATGAAAAATCTACTATCCAAATTTGGTTTTGGCTATGAAACCTATAAGCAATTACAACAGAAGCTCAGACATGGGTGACAAAGTGGAATTCTCGATTGAATTTATGACTTCATTGGAAAGAATTGAAGCATTGAAACAGAAAATAAGAGAGTAAGTTGATGGAGTTGGTACAATTTCCTTCATTTCTTATTGCAAATGGAATGGCCAATAGAGACTATTTTGCAAAAGGACCGTATGAAAGATTTCCTAAAGCCATGTCTTCTAATTATTCTTGTCAGGTACTTGGAGAAAAATCCGCAATATTGGGGCCAGAACCACAACGTGGTTGTGAGTGAGATCGAGAATGTGAAGATGAAGATGGTGCTCTATGTCAACCACACGATGAACTTTCAAGATTTTGCAGAGAAGGATCGGCGGAGGACTGCACTAGTGATCGAGTTAAGAAGAATTTTTGACGAGGTGAATATTAGATATGATGTCCTTCCTCAAGAGATCCATCTGTTGCAGAGTGAGAATAAGAAACAAGCGTGAAGGGCAGCCGATGATTGCATTAGACTGTTGAAAACACTGACGATCTGGCAAAATCTTCGTCCACTTGCTGGTAGCAATGGAGAAAGGCCTACCGAAGACCGCCGCATTGCCTTAGGCATGCGAGGTATGTCAAGACAATTGAAAGACCAACTGATACCCAATAACTGGGGATCGCAAAGCATGCCTAAAGCTTGTTCATCCTTTAGACCTCTTGCTACAGGTTTTAGCTATTTTGGCTTGGTGACTCAGTCGCCATCAGCTTTTGAAACATGTCAGTAAATGTAATGCACCTTTTATTTACCACAAGCCGCGATGGAATGAATGCATATCGTATGTGTGTCCACGAATGCACGCTCAGATGCGCCCGTGTGTTTGGAAAGGTTAGGTTCCAAACTCCAGCTAAAGATCCTGTTTGTCTCTGCACGTGCCTTGGAGTATGTGCAGGCGTACGATAGAAATTGGAGGTTATAATGTTAGGCTGCATTGTCAAATGATCGTAGGCATTGTGCCAATGCAGTAGTTCAACTGAAGTGGGCGCCTGGCAAGAGTACCGTCTATGTAAATTTGTGAAGTTCCAAGCTCCCTTCTATGCAATAAGCAATCAAATTGCCATCAGCTCGTTCCACATTTCAAATATGTGGAGTATCTCGTCTGCGCTCGAACCAGGGGATAAAAATGAAGAAAAGTCACCGCAAATCCTAAACTTTATTTAAAGTGATAAATTTATCTCAATTTTTTTATAATGCAAAAATTCTCAAACTTTGCCAATCATAATACATTACCTCACACACTATAGCCGAAAGACATTTTCATCTTTTACTTTTAATTTTCTTTTTCTTTTTCTTTTCCTAATCTTCTTCTCTTTTCCCTCTGTCGGTCATGACAACTTTCGCGAAGGGAAGCGGATTCGAGCAAGAGCCACCCTCGCCCTTGCTAGCATTGGGCAAGGGCGACCCCGCCTAGAATGAGGATAGCTCTTGGTAGATCTGACAAGGGCAACCCTCGCCCGACGCCGGGGAGGGCAGCCCTTGCCTGGGCCAAATCTAGCAAGGAATGCCCTTGCTCAATGCCAACGAGGGTTGCCTTTGTATGCCTTAGGGGAGGGTTGCCCTCGCTCGCCACGCGCAACGACAGCCCTCGCTTAGGTTCGCTTCCTTTCGCCATGGCCAGTGGAGGATAAAAAGAAAAAGAAAAAAGAAAAAATAAAAATAAAAATGAAAATGTTTTATAATTAGAGTAAATGTGTCATACAGATATAAGTTGGGGTTTTATATCATGAAAAGAAGTTTAGAATGAATATGTTAAGTTGGTAGAATTTGAAGTTTTTATATCACAAAAAGTTTGAGATAAATTTATCACTTTGAGTAAAGTTTTGGATTTTTGGTAGCTTTTTCCCTTTAAAAATTGATGAAAAAAGTTCAAGGGAGTGAAGTAAAAAACTCGTATACTTTTTTTTTCCCCGAAATTTAAGACTAAATGAATATTTTAATGATATTGTGGTGAAAGGACTAGCTCAGTTTGATTTGGGAATTAAAGGTGGACGAAATAGAGGAGGAAGTCCCAAAGGAGAAGGAGCGTCGGACAGTGTACCGGAAGAGACTGGAGAGAATCCAGGATTACCTGGGGTACTGCCTTCGGATAGCCAAAGACAACGGCTTTCTTCAGCTAAACGTCCGCCACAAGCACCACGACGACGAGGACGACAAAGAACACGGCAACAATAACAACGACAGTAATGCTAATGACAATGATAACATTAACAATAATAATAAAAACCAACGAGAAGAGGTCCTTCTCTCTCCTCAACTCTACAACGG